>JAHRHJ020003286.1:0-207048 GCA_019776745.2 Taxus chinensis
ATCTGGTAGACCTTTCTAGCAATATACTAGAGTTCTCAGACCTATTTTCATGGAAAATAAAGAAAATTTAGGATTTGTTAATTTCACTGGTAGCAATCCTCTTTCTCTTAATGTTAAGAATCCCATTCTAACATCTGCACTTAAGAGTAACCCTTTCTTCACTAGGGAAAATAATACCACTCCATCTGGCCACATACAAGACATTTCCAATGTTCATGCTATTCATCAAAATTTTGAACAATATGTGGCTATTAAGCTATTAGATTCTTAGTTCAAGGGAAGAGCTTTACGGTGGTTTAGGAGTTTGGCACCAGGATCAATAATTAATTGGAATCAGATGGGGACATCCCTTTGCAATCAATTTGTAGAGAATTTAGATAAAATCTCCTTGTTATAACAACTAAAAACTATACAGAGGGCTCTAAATGAGCTCATGGAATATTTCAATTTCAAATTTTAGAAGACCTGGGAGAGAATTACAGCCCTTGTAAGACCAACTCTAGAAGGTGCATTTCTTTACTATTTAAGAGCTTTAAATTCCAATATTGTTTTCATGATCCAATCTATGGGGGAGAAACATTGTTGGGGGCCTATGCATTAGCTATTGAGGCTGAAAATACTTTAATACAAGATGAAAAAATGGCTCTTAGACCACCCATGTCATAGTATCCTGAATTTCCTTAAATTGTTCAGCCTTCTATTGTTCGTATTCCTGATTAAAATTCCCAACCCACTACCTCCACATCTTATTCTCCAGCACAAAAAAAGGAGGATGGACATGAAATAATTAATCATAAATTTGACCAAAAAATTCATATCCTTGGAAAACAATGATCTGAAAACCAAATTTAACTAGCAATTGTGCACACACATTTTTCTTGCTTTGTATTGATTTTCGATGTAAAATTTGAGCATTATCTCCTTTTATATTTTTAATAAAAGAATAAAAACTACAATTACTGTGCAAATATTGAAATAAATTAAGAGGATTCACCAGCAGTTTGACGCAAGAATTGATAACGGAGTTCGGCGCTTGAGGCCTACATCTCCGGGTCCGGTTAAATGGGACGAATCTATTAAAATCTTGAAAATAATTCTTTACAAAGAATTATAAAAATTTATGACCTTCTCATAGTCTTCCTCTGTCAAAAATAATAGGGGTTGCTTTTTACATCTCCTCCAAATTCCACTCCTAGCTCAAGTTATGAGCATTACAATAATTTCACACAGTCCCGAATGCTATACAAATATAATATACCTCCTTTTATACTGTTTCCAAATAGCTGGCGCAATGGTTAGGTGCCTATACTTTTGCTTGGGAGGTCAGCTGTTCCAATCCCTCCACTTCTCCTCCTTCCCCTTAGGCGCATTTTAAGTGTTTTATCCCACATTGTGGGGGCGTTAAAAAAAGGTAAGCATTTATTAATGCATGGAGGGCGGTTTAAATTGGCTTAAGAGCCACCTATATGCTTATGTAGAGGGTGCATTTCTTGGGATAGCACATGGTTATGATTTTTAGGTGCTAAAACTCAGTCAAGGATAATGCATGGTTAGTTGGATAAGGAGAATGCGTGGACAATGGTATAATGAATATGCAATGCGTGGAAATTAATAAAAAATGCGTGGGAAATTTGCATAATTTAAATAATGCATGCCTAAATGTCCCACATGCATGGTGCAAAGGCAATTATAGGAGTTTATATACACAAGTTGGTTTAATGATTAAATGAGAAGGAGGCCAAGCCACCCCTCCATAATCGAGTGTGTCGAACCTGGCTGAGGGACCCCAGCCAGTAAATAACGGGGTCCATTTGTCTGAGAACGAGTGTCCAAGACCAGCGTTCCAAAACCCATTTTTTTAGTACGTCACACAATTCGTCCATGTGTTGCAATATAATCGAAACACTTGGCGAGCGTGCACACGTCCAACCTGCACAAAACTCCAAATTTTTCCAGTTGCCAAAAATTTCAGCGGGCTATAACTTTTGCAAACGAGCTCCGTTTCCTGCAAACAAGATGTCGTCAGAATCGTATAATTTTTCTCCACACTTTAAAAATGACTGTAACTTATTTTGAGAAGATCTTAGATCGGTGTTTCTCTATGAGGATCCTCTGGATCAAACAATAAGCCCAATCCTATAGGAATTATTCTAACCAAGGGTAATATTCAAATCAAGGATATCACCCATATAGGAACCAACAACCTAATTAGATTTATGGTAAAAATAAGAAAAACTATAGGGGGCATGGTAAAAATACACCTCTTCCATTGGAAAAATTCATTCTTTTCTAGTCACTTCCTATGCCTAGCTCAAGAAAATATTTGGTTCTAGTGCATAATAATATAATAAATGAAACAAAGTGGTGTTTTCGATGTAATCAACTGCATAATCAACTTATTTGTGAAATGACATTATATGTTCAATATTTTCTGGTTCAAAGTTCTTGCAATCAACAGGAGCCACTTCCAGAAACACCCAATCCTAATGTGGAAGGAGTTCAAGAAGCTAATCTGGATACCAATCTCATGTTCTTTGGAGATGATGATTTCTATGAAATAAATTAAATGGCAGACAGTTCTAGAAGACCTCTAGACTGATGTTGTTGATTATACAAGGTCTAAGAAAAGGATTTTGGAATCTCAACCTTCATCTTCTTCTACTCAAGTCAATGTTGTCAACAGAGATAATTAAGTTGGGACATATGCAAGTAAGAAAAAATTACTTGAGGTATCCTAGTACACATGTTTTAGACAAAGAGATGGATCCTTCAACTAAAGCTACCTATCCCAACATTTCAATAGTAAAGAAAGGAAAATAGTGTGCTACAAATGTAGAAGCCCATGTTCCTTCCCTTTAAAATTATTGACCGAATGAAGAGGAAAAATGTTAATGTCATAATGTGGGATTATTTGGTTATTCCATCACATCAAAACCTCCTATGTGAAGCTCTCAAGAAGACTTCCTTAAGCTGATCCAGTGGTGGAAAAGACTCATGTTGTTGTTAACATATGTCAAGAAAAGGTAGAGTAGGTAAGTAAACTTGTTAAGACCCCACCATTTTATATGTCATTAATTATGGGAAAACACTTAGTGCATAATTGTATGACTGATTAAGGGGCTATTACCTTTGTGATACCCAAAAACATTATTGATGTCCTAGGTATCAGGTATAGTCCTATTTCTAAAGGAGTCTTGCAACTTGATGGTTCAACTGTTTGTGTATTAGGAGTGATTAAAGATCTTGGTTAACACTTCATGTTTTCCCAATCCTAACTATAACCCATAACATATCTGTGATTGAACTACCCTCCCATGTTTGTCATTTTCTTGTCAAGAGATTTCACAACCAAAGTAGGTGGCTATTTATCTTTAGATTGGACCCATATGCTTCTTAAGAACTAGGTATGGTACAAGATTTACCATACAAGATGAACCTATATTTTCCTATCATATTGAGTCTTATAATCCCACTGATCTCTAATCAAATTGTCCTAATACAAGAAGAACATCAACAAGAGTCAGTTTCAGAAGAGAACCCACTCTCCTCCTATTCCTGATCTTATATTAGATGAATGGGATGCCAAAGTGCTATGAGTTTGATCCTTATGATGAAAATTTGGAAAACTAGACTTGGAACCTATTGCGTTCTTGAAGAAGGGTCTTCTTTACCTACACCACTAAAAAAAGAAAAGGATAGTGCTTCTGGATTATGGAAGATGTTATTTGATGGTTCTAGAAGTATAAATGGAGTTGGGGTAGGTGTTGTACTAATTTCTCCAATGAATGAGAAATTCTTCTTTACTCATAGATTGCAGTTTGCATGTTCTAACAACGTAGTAGAGTATGAGGCATTGGTGCATGGTCTTATAATTACAGAAAAGAGGAAAATAAAGGCATTGCAAATTTTTGGGGATACTAAATTGGTCATTCACCAAGTTGAGAGGGAAGTGTGCCACCAAGAATAATATTTTAAAATCTTATAACACAGAGTTTGGGATCTTCTAGAGAGTTTTGATGCTCTTTATATATAAGTGGTGCCAAGGAAATTGAATAAAGAAGCATAATAGATGACAACCATTGGTTCATCCATTTCTCACCTACTGAAGATATTGTTAAAGAGAATGTGCAACATCAAGGTAGTGGTCAGACCATCCATTCCATACAATGAAACCAACTGGAAAATATTTGACAATGATGAGAAAATTATGCAATTCATCTAGAATGAAGTTGGGTTTTCTTCAAGAATGCAATATGATTTGCATGATAGTTATGGTGATCAAATCATTCAACTGAAGGAAAAAAAAATTCCAAAAGGATTGGTCACTTTGGAGCATATTTTCAGTCCTTGATGAATTCAGAGGAAAGAGAGAAGAATAACAACATATCCAAGAAGATAATCAACAGTCACAATTACACAAGGAAAAGAACTCTTTGGAAAGGTATGTGATGAGAATGAGAAGCAATGATTTTATGATCCTTGTGTCAAAAATTAAGTGATGTATTTTCATGGGATTATGAATATCTAAAGGGTTTTAATCCAAAAATTGTCCAACATTCCATTGATCTTGATCCTAATGTCAAGCTAAATTAGAAAAAATAAAAGGATCAGATTAATCCTAGGATAGAGCCCCTCATGAGGAAGGATTTATCCAAACTCATTGAGGAAAAAATAATTTTTCCTATCAAATACTCTACATGGGTGGAAAATCTTGTTCCAGTGAGGAAGAAGCATGGAGAAATCAATACTTTGTGTTGATTTCAGGGATTTGAAAAAAGCCTCCCTAAAGGATCACTATCCTCTACCTTCCATGGAGCAAATTTTATAAATGATAGTAGGATCTGAGAGGTTTTCTATGCTTGATGGATATTCAGGTTTCAATCAGATCAAGGTTAGGGAGGAGGATCAATATAAGACTGCATTTACAACCAAATGGGGAACATATGCATATCAGAAAATTCCTTTTGGTTTATCAAATGCAGGTGCCACATTCCAAAGAGCAATGGACATTGATTTCAAAGGGTATATCAATGAATTCATCTTTTTTATCTGGATGACATTACCATTTTCTCAAAGTCAGAGTAAGGATCATATCAACCATCTTGAGAAGGTATTTGAGAGATGCAGGAATATGGGGTGTCTCTTAATCCTAAGAAATGTAAACTTTGCAGTCCCTAGGGGTAATATTTTGGGGCATATTGTTTCAAAGGATGGCATTTCCATTGATCTAAAATAATCTCAACCATTTTTTCTCTTTCCTTTCCAACTCACAATAAATTCTTGTAGTCATTCCTTGGAAAAATCAACTTTGTTAAGTGATTCATTCCCAATTTTGTAGTATTGGTCAAGACTATTGCTATTATGCTCAGGAAGGATTCAATTTTTAAATGGACAACAAAGGATGAAAGAGAGATTTTCCAAGATTAAACAAGAAATTCTCAAGCTCCTACACTTTTCAATCCTAACTATGCTAAGGATTTTATTTTATATGCATATGGAGTTGAATCTAGCATTGTTGTTATTTTGACTCAGCAAAATGATCAAGGATGGAAGCAGCCAGTGGCCTTCTTAGTCAAACACTGAAAGGATTATTGAATTGAAGTATAATCACATAGAAAATCAGGTTTTTTCATCATGAGATCTAAAGAAGTTCAAGAGTATGATTTTACTAATCATATCAAAGTTTCTAGTCTCACATTCCAGTGTGAGAGACTTCATCATGGGAGCAGAAATCAGTGAGAAAAGAGTTGGATGGGTGACTAAAATCATGGAATATGATGTGACTATTAAGGCCACAAAACTTGGTAAGAGGTAGAACACTTTGTGAGAATAACTTCCTTTGGATGCATCAAGATGATCAGGAAACCTCTTTCATGAATGAAGAACTGCCACATAACGTTGAGATTTAGCAGGATGAAGGAGATGCAATCGATCATCACAGCTGGATTATTGATATGACTAGATTCTTGTCTACTAGTGCATATCCTCTCAGCCTAAAAAAAGTAAAAATAAGACATCTTAGGCTACAGTCCATACCTTATGCTCGAATTTATGTCATTTTGTTTTAAAGAAACATTGATGGAGTTTTTCTCAGGTGCATTGAAGGTGAGCATTGTGACAAGGTTTTGACTGAGTTCCATGATGGTTTATCGGGTGGACATTTTTCTACTAACGCTACAACACTGAAAATCTTAAAATAATGTTACTTTTGGCCCATGTTGTTTGTTGATGCTCACAAATGGGTTATAAAATGCAGATAATGTGAATTTTTCACTAGTAAGAATAGGTTGGTTTCCCTTCCACTTCATCTAAGTCAATAAGATCAACCATTTTCCCAATGGGGTCTTTATTTCATTTTCATGATTAATCCTCCATCAAGTTTGGTCACAAATGGGTTTTAACAACAAAGATTACTTTACCAGGTGGATGGAAGTTGTGCCATTGAAGGAAGCCACTGAATCAGTTCATCCTTGACTTCCTTGAGGACATTGTGATAAGGTTTGGTATTCCCCAAAATATCATCTTATGATAATGCAAAGGCTTTCCTAGGATCTAAAATTTCTGATTGGCTCTTAGAATTGGGATTTATCTTAAGACTTCTTCCAATTAATACCCTCAAGGTAATGGATTGGCATAATCTACTAACAAGAACCTGATTAGGATCATGAAGAGAATAATGGATATCAATCAAAGGAAATGGCGCACAAAGGTGAGAAATGCTCTTTGGGCTGACAGGATCACAATGAAGAAGGTAATTAGCACTTCCCCTTACAATCTTGTCTATGGAAAAGAAGCTAGGATTCCTTTGTCACTTGAATTGGCTCATCAATTAGAATTTGAAGGGGCATACCAAAGAGAAATACGAATGGTAGAACTAGTTAAGCTTGAGGAGTTAAGAAATTCTTCCATGATCAGATTGGAACAACATCAAAAATCAACCAAACAGTGGTTTGATAGGAAGGCACTTAGAGATCAGAAATTCAAGGTTGGAGATTTAGTATTAAAATGGGATAAGAAATAGATTAAACCAGGTTGACACTCCAAGTTTGATGCAATCTAGAGTGGGCCATATATCATTATTTCTTGCAAATAAGCTAACTCTTTTGAGTTGTTAGACCTTGATGGAGATGCATTACAAATCCCAGTCAATGGGATTTATCTCAAACATTACTCATTAAGTTGTTCATTGCATCTTGTACATATTATTTAGCTTTTAAATTCCTCCAAGTGATTTTATCACATTGGTTTATTGTTGGTAGAGTAGATTTCAGTTTCCCTAAGTTTTTACACAGTTTTGTTTCTTTTGGATGTTGTCATTGCACAATTTTCATCATGGTTTCCAGAGAAATTGTAGAGGAAAAGAGTCAAGGTGTTAAGTATCAACTGTGTGTCTCAAAAATTCAAATACAAAGAAACTAAAATCATTTTTTGGGAAGTCTTCATGGTTCATTCATTCAACCCAAACAAATCAGAATTCAAGATCAAAGTGGTATGCATTTGAGATTGGATTGCCTTGATACTCAGTTTCTTCATAGTTTTCATGGAAATAGATTGAAATTTCAAAGTTAAAACAATTTTCCACTCTCATAAAATTTAATTTAGAAAATTCTTATACTGAGATGGTCTATTTTAGTTTCAAGGAAGTCCCAATTTCAGGAAGTGCTTTAGGTGGATTCGAGGGTGCAAGTTTCAAAGTTTTGGATTACTTTTTCATGGCTATAAAGTTGACTTCATACCAAATGGATGCTTCAAGGCCACTGGTATTTTTAATCTAGTAGGTAGATTACCCCATGAGTCGACAAACTGTTATCCAATTTTACACCCCTTGCAAATTGGCTAACTTCGAAATTCTAGACTTGGGTATTTTCATGGGCAGCTTGATCCTTCTGAGGTAAAATTAGGTGGTCAAATTTATCATGTTTTGAACTTGAAATGGTTCATAGAATTGATTTACTTTTCTTTAGGCTCAAATAAATCCCATCACTTGGTGAAAAATGTAAAATCAACAGGGAAATCTATGCACTAAAGGAAAATGGCAGTTTCCCCTTGCGCGATCTAGAAACGACCATAAATTTTGACTTTTTCTCTGATTTTCAAAAACTTTATATATTTGGAAATATCAACATCCTATACACCATGTTTTATTTCTTAATTTAAGTGAATTTAATTGGGTGAAAAATATAAAAAAATGGTCCAGCATTGAGCCATGAACAGATCCCATTTAGCTCAATTGGCCAAATGTTAATGAAGTTTGGTTCCTAATTCCAGGGTTTCCAAAAGAAATTTGAGGACAATGGGGGAATGGGTTTTTATCATGTTTCCCATGCCATTTTTCAATTGATTTTTGCTTCTTGTTGGTGTGAAGGTACAATTTCGAGTTCCCTCTTCTATCTCTTCCCCATTCGCATCTACATATTGTAACGTGATTCATCATTTACATAATGTTGGATACTCTGGGAATACAAGGGCATCATTGTAAAGTGTTGCACAAGTGTGCATTAAGTTTTAGGCTCTTAGATTGTAATTTTGTAATGAATTCACACTTTCACTCCTCCATTGTAGTTCCATCTGTGCATGTATCATGAGTAATAAATTTACATGTTTTTTGGCTCTATTCTGCCTTAGCTAGTGTTTTTTTAACATTTTCTTGTTTTTATTTACTTGAAAGTATGTTTTGATGCAATTTTTAATTATGGGAAAATAGTTTTTTGAAAGGGATCTATACCCTTATAAAAAAGTGCTCAACAGCAAGATTTTATCCCAGAAAATCCCAACAATAGAAAAAAATCTATCGAGGAAAGAACCAGCAAAAGCAAACTAGCTGCTACAAAAACAACTAATAAACAACAACATACGTGCAACACAGTGCCTAGCAACTGCGTATTAGACCATTTGCCTAAATGTAGCAATGATAGCACCTAAAAGACAAGAATCAAACCTTGTTCGATATGATGGGGGATTTAGATTTGGCATTTCCCTTTATTTTTCCTATCCACCACTGTCCATTGTGAATTCCCACATCCACTTCAGTCGGAAAAAAAACTTGCAATGGGTTTGATCTGGGATGTGACCCATAGGAAGGGGGGTTGACATATCCTTAATCACTGAATCAGCAACCTGCATAAGAATAGTTTGGAGGATTCTCGGTATTGGTCTGTGAATCAACCAAACATGGGTGAGCTAACTTACAGAGGGGCACTAGATTCCTCAGCCGGATCTGAGTCAATTGTAAGATGTTCAGGTAGAGACATCCTTCCACCAGGCTATTTTGAGGTCTTACACTTTGTGAAGTGTTCACAAAACATCTGTAACATGACCACAAATTTGGAAGCAACACCGAATCTGAAGGAAAGTCTCTCATAGTCTATCCTCTGCACCTTGAGCCTGGCACCAATCTATAGATTGATTTCTGCTGTTAAGAGTTTGGAGGTATCGAGATTAACCATGATTCGAGTAATAGTATGTGAATGAATGGAGGTCTTATCATCAATGCCATAACATGATTTTATAGGTGGATCACCTATAGCAATCTAGAAAAATCTGTTCCAAAGCATAGTGGATCCTGGTAAGCGAACCTCAAATTGGGAATAAACCAAGTTCAAAAGACTGCTTTAACGGGTTGAAAGAGATACCAAGGTTTGGTCATAGTCAAAGTGTTCACATGGCCAAACCCAATGTTGGATCTAAAATTTAAGCCTATCGCAGATAGAAGTTGTGATGTAAAGATCAACCAATGAAATACAAACTTTAGCAACAAGGATCTGAGACTTGAACTTACATTGTATTTTTATCTCTCATTCTTCAAGATGGGTATATCCAATCTATGAAGGTACTCTGCCATTGTGAATAGTGTGCCATCTTGTCTTTGTGAAATCTCCTTGCATGGGACCCAAATGGGAGGTAGACACAAGAAAATCCTAATCCTTAACCTAACCTAGAGATTAGACACGTAGAAAAGACAAAGTTTTCACGTTGGTAGACCTCACGGGAGCTAATCTAGTTTCCATGGGTCATGACATGTTGATCCTTCTGATTTGGAAATTTTTTAGAAGTCATACTTCTGATGGTTCCAAATCACTGTTCTTGTTTGTTATTTCTTGGAATATGTTTCTTGAACCCTCCATCAATTTAGTATCTTCAAAATCATAGTTTTGCAACCTAGTAGTTGCTAATAGTTTCAAAAGAGATGGGTAATTCTTTGTTTGAACCATCTTTACCTGCCCCATGAAGAGCAACCCATGTTTTTGACCAAACAGATAAACTCAATCTCGGTTGACATGATTTGAAAAGGGTTTCCCAGTCTTGTCCTTTTGGGTGGTTGAAAGCCATGCCAATCCATGACAAAGATTGGTGCTTTATTTTCCTCTTCATTTCTGCAGCCACTGCCCTATAGAAACCTCATTTTCCCAAAGGTAGGGGAGGTTCTTGCCAATGTAAAGGAACATCATCAACGATTTTCAAAAGCACTTTTATGAGTCCCTGCAGCCTCAGAATGCCTCCTCCATCCCTATTTGCAAGCAAACTTTCCGCATTTCCATTGTAAACCCAGGGCTATGCAGACCTGTGTGAAGCCCGCAATAACCATGGAGCTAGGGTTTCGTTCTCGGGAGTATCTACCCTAGAAAATGTATATATTGCATATCTTATTTCCTAAAATTATTTTCAAATATAGTATGTGCATATTTTCATATCTCCTTGCAGGTTTAAATCTATTGTGCTCCATGTGAAAATAGGATTTTAAATGTTGTCTCTTGATTGTGGTTTCATTCTTCCCATCTCCTTCATTATTTTCTCTCATTTTCTCTCTTTTAATATGTATCTTTCCCATTATTTTTGGTGTTATCACCTCCCTTAGTGTAGGATTTTAGTTTTATGCATCTCCTTCCCACCCTGTTCCAGTCCCTTGGAATGATAAATTAGATTTATATAGTTTCAATTTTAATTCCTAAAACTAAGTTTAACATTAGGAATAGGTAGATGAACTCAATTCTTCTCCACAGGACGTTATGTAACAATCAAAACAAAAATCATCTTATATGAAAAATCTTACCACTATTTCCTAGAAATGTTACCCTTAGGATCTAGGTCATAGCAAATCCCAGAACGTAAATCTTCAATGGTTGATCCCAAAAATATGTATTTCAAAATTGAAACCATGGAACTAATGTGAATTTATTTCTAGGACCATTCTTGATTTATTATCATTCCAGGTGGGAAGTATTTGGAGCGATAGTATAATTTTAAACCATTAAAATATGTGTTATACATTAAATCAAATGCATTTTTATCGTTGACAAAATTGTGACTCCAAGAATTTCTAAGTATCTAATATGTTAAATATTACAAATACAAATAATGGCAAATTTCAGCCTAAAATTTTATGAGGATTTACAAAAATGTAAATAAGTTATGAATTTCCATAATTTGATGACCTATCTAAGCCGTAGATTTTTCAAAAAAATGAAATCTCAATTATTGAAAAAATAAGATCACCAAAGAGGCTGGAATTTTGTGTAAATATTTGTAATGTATAACAACAATCTAGTGTAAATATATGTAATACATCACTCCCTAGGTTTATCGCAAGCATATGAATAGATTAAAAATAATTGGCAAATCCTGAAAATAGTCAAGGCTCTGATACTACTTGTTAAGATATATATTTATCGAATCACTTAAATATAATCCACTTAATGGGGATACCTATAGAAATCAAAATAAATCATTAAATATATTTAATGTGTGATAATTGATCCTTTGGGAGAATTTCACTCACCCATAGTTATATACATAAAATGAAGGGTCGTACCCTTTCATCTTTTATGGTTGATATCTAACTTATTTATTAAGACTTCACAAATAATAAATGACATCCTCACTAAGGTTGTGCATTCCACTAAAATCTTATGACACTTAGTCATATAAATATATAATTGTTAAGTATATAAAATTTGTGAATTTTGCAAACCACCACAACTATCACAGGTTCCATCATAAACATGATTTCTTATAACAAGTTAGATCTCCTTTTCCAAAAAACTACTTGAGCATGAAATCTATTGATCTATTTAGGTGGAAATGTTTGTTAAATTCTCATGCAAAATATTCTTACTAAGAATATTAACACAATTATATGCTAGGAAAAACATAATTCATAGCATATTTAGTATGGACCCTAAAAACAAGTAGTGTGTGAGTGATTTATTTTAACATAAATATTGTTTTTGCCCATTTCAAACGGCTGGGATACCTTTGAATAATGGGTATTGTTTGGGATAAGGCTCTTAGGTAAGTTTAAATTTATTAAATTATATCTCTGATCATTATCCAAAAAATGTTTGGGATGTGATTTATGGTTTCAACAACGAATTATTCTTTTTAATTTTTTTCGATTAGGTGAGACCCTTGTGTTAGTTTTCCAAAATATTCAATTATTTGAGATTTTAAGGCTTCAACTATGTCTTTGTATTTCCATGGCATGAATCTATCAGAATAATTCTCATAATTAATTATTATTTGTTATCAGCAATTATTTCATGTCTTCTGATAGCTTTCATTAATATTTTTCATTCTATTTTTAGGTCACTACATATTTTCCTAATAAATCTAGCTTATTTATTACTTTACTTACTATATTTGATGTAATAACACATTGGGTAAAATTACTATATTTAGTATGTGATATTATACCTATTGTTTGGTATGCATTCATTATAATTTTTACAGGTTGGATATACACTGTTGATCTTAATGTTCTTAGACCAACATGGGTCTTCATAGTAGGTCTAGCATCTTGGTAATTTCTCATCATTTCAACAAAAAATTGACATATTCATGTTTATTTTAAGTCAAAAAGAAACTTTCTACATGTTAGCTAACTTGTCTTCTACAAGTCTATTTACCAAGCTTATGTGTTAAAAAATTGGGTTTAAAATATTTTCATCAACTTCAAGTAAAATCCTAGGTTTTTATGCAAAATTATGATTTGTAAATTTGGTTGAACATTAGGTCAATTTTAGGGTCATACTTTCTCTATGTGTTTACTCATCCTCACCTCCATGCCTTAGGATTTGGAAATTTGTATTAGATACCCACTTCAGCACTAAGGGTTGGACTAACTATTTATTGCATTTAATATGCATTTTACAAAAAAATTTACAAATCTCATAGTGTTCCCTATCATTGGTTGGGAATGTGTTTTAACATGATTTTCCAAAAATATAAGCATGTAAAAAATCAAGTTTCATCTTATCTTTGTGACCATGTCATCTCTTTCTAAAACATGAAATAGTTTAAGGTCACTTTGATCCTTGTAAAAATCAATTTCAGTAGTGCAAATTCATTTTTTTCCATGAAAAAATGTATTTTTTGTTGTGATTTTTAATCCACTAAGAAAGGATTTCAAAAATATAAATTGCATTTTCAATATCTACACTTCAATCTACACACATTCACAAAAAAGGATTATTCAATTACTTTTCTCAAATGTAGGGGAAACCACTCAATTAGACAAGTTTTTAGGAGGTTTCCACTTTGCAAATTAGTAAAAAATATTATATATTCATAAAGAAAATATAAAAATGGCATAGTTTGGATCATAATACATGATATTAGATAAATTTATAATGAAGGGTATTTACAAAATAATTTAGGGAAATCACCAAATTGGGGGGCAGACACTCAACACCGTATTATATTTTTGAGGAAAAATTATTACCACTATGTATGCAAACTACATTTTAATGTCTTAATATCTACCATTTAAATAAAAATATAAGTTTAGAAACCTAGATTCTAAGACATGTATTATTCTTGCTCTTAAAAATTTTAAAATTTCGAGCATAGACATATCCTAATTACTTGGTAAAGTTTAGATTTTTCTAATTTCAAGAAACAAAGTGACCAAGGGTTTAGACCGCAAAATTTTGATATCCCATTTCCATGCACATACGCATCTTTTAAGTGGATATTGTAGACATATATAACATCTATGAAACTGTACATTTGACAAGATGTGAAATAGATGTAGTTTCATTAGGGTGAGGGAAACTTATATTCCCTATTTAATTGTAAGTTTTGAATAGTATAACCATGTATTAAATGTATGTTTTGATGAAAGTATAAAGTAGGTTCATGCCTTAGTTGGTGATATCATGTAATAATAAAATTTCATGTGATTATCATAATCATGGGAAATATGTGATCATGTAAGCTCAATGTGTTCCATAACATAGAAAGGATAAATAGTCAATATGGAGGGGGTAAGTCATATGCCGCATCGAGGTGTAACATGCCTCAAAGTACATGTACTAAGATATGAATGAAATAAGGAATGCATAATTTTTTTTAATTTCATAAGATATATGATAGAAGTGTCTAAAAAGAGATACATAATCCACATGGGAAAGATCCAATGAACATATACACAAACAAAAAATCCAAGGAGCTAGAATAATGGTCATTATGTTAACATTCTATTAATTTCAATGTCAAAATTGAAGAATCAATCACTTCAACACATGAGATGGTGAATTAGAAAAATAATGATAAATAAATAATAATTTGTATATAATTCATTATACACATCCTGTAGACACCAAATTTGTGTCTTACGACCCCTTGTGACCCGCATCTCATCTCGCAATCTAACCTCATCACCTGAACCTTACACAATTATTTATTAATTACCTTATAATTGATAAATCCACATCACCTTACCCACCACCTCACTTTGCCACCTCATCATGACCTAGCCCTAACCCTAAACTAACCTAATTAGGACCCATGACTTGGTCTAGACTCACATCCATAACTAATGCCTCCTTACTCGCACCCAAAGCCGACCTTCTAGCCACTTGACCAAGCCCGCAACTGATCTCTCGGGAGAAAAGCAGGGAAGGTGAGCTATTTTACTAAAAATAGCCTACTTTTTCCTTACCGATGCCGGTTCCTACTCGACCGCCGTCGGTTACGCAACCGCCATCGGTTCCCTGTAAATGGGCTCCCCAAACCAAAACAACGGATCGGAAATTCATTTTGGGGATCAGTCGAAGGATTTCTGGATCAACAGAGAGCATTGGAGTGAGAAACAGAGTCCAGATCTTCATTTAATCAAGCAGAGACGAGTAAAGAAACCAGAAGTGCTTGCAGTAGAGGATATCAACTTGCATCTTCGCCAAAACCAGTAAGTCACATCTTGCATGTCCTCTGTTATAAACATTTCTTATGCTCTGTGAATTTCAGTCCTCCTAAATCCGTCTCTGAATCTACTACCCAACGTGTCATTGCATCTAACTATTATTCTTTTGCTTCTAATCATCCCATTTCCTAATATCATCCATAAACCAGCCTTACAAAACACCATAGCTACTAAAAAGATCCTAGAACCAATCGGTATCGGTTATCAGTAACCGGCATCGGTTCCTCTAATCAAAAACCAGAAAACCAGCCTTTCCCCTACCCAGTTCAACGAGACAATTTAATTGATATTTTGCAGTCTTTTGTGTTAATTCATATTAGCAGGGGAACTGACCACCTTCGAAAGGAAGTTTTATATTTCCTGGGCCCAAGGCAGTTTCCTCATTTATTGTTTAATCAAAATCTTGTGGTCTTGTGTTCTTATTTGCAGGTAGTCCTTCCAAGAAAAAAAGGAGTTCTTCACAGTCAGCCTGATCTTTCTCTATGGTACGCGCACACCATCTCGACATTTAACAGGTATTCCTCCTAACCCTAACCTCATCTGTTTCTAAAAGGAATGAAAGGATAGAAGCAACTCTATTCCCAGAAGCCGAAACATTCCGAGCGAAACATTTTGGCACGCCCGGTGGGACCCATTTTGGGTTTCTTTCTCTTGCTTATTTTCATTTTAGGAAGCATATTTGCTGTTGCTAAAAAGCTTTTGTTATATATTTCGTAAAGAATTTGTCTTGCTTTCCTAGTTTCGCATTAGTGAAAGTCATCTCTCTTGCTTCATCGAACATAATTTTCGATTTGGGTTTAAAACACATGCATTGCATTCCTGCTTGTTGTTCTTCAATTCTAGTGAACATAGATTAAGTAACAGGTCGTACACGTGGGGGTGATATCCACGGTATTGACAGGAAATTAACCCTAGTTTCACTGCACAACACATACCGAATCACTTCACCATTAACACAACAACTCAAACATCCCCCCTTTTCTGCGGTATTCCTCCGCCCGATTGAGGTAACCTTATAAGCCAAAACAAACTTGACATTTCCCCTAGGTCTTGTTGTTTAGGATTCTGACATCATCTTACGTCTAAAGGCATAAGCCCACGATAACTAAAATTAACCCTAGGATTAGTCTCTGGATTTGCGTGTGCATCTTGCTTGTTTTCAAATTCTGTTTTCTCTGTCATATTTTGTCTTCTGTGATCAATAAGTTGATAAATATACTCAACGTTGCTAAAAATCAAATTAGCAGCCTTTTATATCTTCTTATCCTAGACTTTTGACACCTGGCATCGGTTAAGGGACCGACATCGTTTGGCTCTGTGACCAACACCGGTTGCAAGTAGCTTTTGCTTTTGCAACAACAATGAAGGACAAAATCTCTCATTTTCTTACGGATTGAGGATGAAATCCCTCACTTCTCAGCTAGGAAATTCTATTTAGGGGTTACAATGGTCATTAAGGGTGTAATGTTCTCTAAGTTCAAATCTAGACAATTGTATTTAAACACTGGTATTTTTTATTATAGCTAGTTGGAAATAATTAAATAAAAGATTGGTTTTTACACATTATGGTTCATTGTTTCATTCATAAAAATCATATTATTATTGTTGTTATAAAAGTTAATTTTATCAATATTGTTGACCTAAGATTTAACAAAAATATATACATTTCCTAGAAGTATTTTTTTTTAGGGATATTATAGTGGTATTAGAGCGAACTTCCACCCAGCCTGTGGATGAGAAGTTAAGAAAAAAAAAATAGAGGAAAAAAATTTGAAGCTTTGAACTTCATGCAGGGTAGTGACAAAGAAGTTGGGTACCAGCAAAGGGAAAAGAAGAAAGCTACAGAAGAACTAAAAGTCGTGGAAAATAGGGACCTATAAGATGCATGTTTTGATAGGCTTGTTCAGGGACATGACATGTTAGTTGATATGATGGCTCATTTGATCCAAACTATGTGGGGAACGAATGTGCAAAGCGCTCCAAATAGCGAGGGAAGTTCTTTAAAGGTGAACAATAACCAACTCACATAGAGAACGGTCACGGGTTATATTGTTAGGCCCTTCTAGCCAAAATTCCTATGTGGATAGGAAGCAATTTGTTAGGTAAAAATTCAACTTACCATAGCAGATGATATTGCTACTAGCTATGAGGAGTACATGGTACTTCTCAGTGAGATTAGAGATGTGATATCCCTCACTAAATTTATTTATCTGCAGGAAAGTTTTGGTGTGGAATTCTAAGAAGACTATGTTGAGGGGCATAAAAATGAAAAAAGGGCTTTACCGGTTGCTAATGTTGATTTTTAATTTGTTGGAATTTTCAAAACAACCTATGGGAAACAAATTGACTATGTTCATGAATTTAGCAAGAATCATGAAGATGTTTTATTGACTTATAATGTTTGCATGTGTCAACAAGATTCACTTGTTGAATATGAAGAGTTCAAGGTGGAGAAGAATGTTGATCTTAACCCAAAAGTTTCGAGTCACAAGGTTGGGGATGTTGAAGATATCTCAACCAAGCTTCATTCAACAAAGGAAGGAAAGTTGAGGAAAGCCAAAGGTATGAAAGTGTTATGGATTTGTTGCTTCCTACTAAGTCATTACATATGTGTGGTCATCATGGACAACATAGTGGAAATGGTAATAGAGTGAAGAACACTTTTAGTGGAAAAGGGTATATAGATCCGTTCATATAAGTTCCAAATTGTGTGAACATGAGAATTTGGGATCCGGGTATTTGCATAAGAGACTTGCAATTACTTGAGGGCAAGCAATTCCGGAAGGGCGGACTATAATGTCCCCTTTTCATAATTAATTAATTTCCAGATACCTAAAGCCTATTTTTATTATTTTATGTCAAGCTAAGGGGAAATTAAAAGTGGAAAATAAATTAATTTAAGTGGTCCAAGGATACTTTTATATTTTGATTGGAAAAGGACACTCAAATTATATTTTAATACAAAAAAACATTAATAGAATAAAATAATAATAGAAGGTTCACTTCTATTATTGGGCACCTGAGTTAGAATTAATAAATAAATAAATAAAGAGGGTTGCATGAATACCAAAATCCTAATTTTAAGATAGGAGGTGGATAAAGTATTTTTAAATGTGTTTATTCCTATTCTTAGGATTGGGCGCCAACATGGAGGACGAATTTATTATTTTTAATTGTTCAAAGATCATGCATGTAAGTCTAAAAGGGGGGCACCCACTTTGGAGAGTGTTTGGAAGTTATAAAGGCAGATTTGGGGTTCATTGTAATCCATCTTGGAAATTTATGAGTTATTTTCTTTGTCTACAAGTAGCTTTAGCTTCTGCAACAACAAGAGAGGACGAAATCCCTCATTTGCATACGGATTGAGGACGGAATCCCTCATTTCTTAGTTGGGTAATTCCATTTAGGGGTTGCAGTGGTCATTCAGGGTGCAAGTGTTCCACCAGTTCATCTCCAGACAATTGTATTCAGACATTGGTATTTTTTATTGTAGCTGATTGGAAATAATTAAATAAAAGACTGATTTTTACGCATTATGGTTCGCTGTTTTATTTATAAAAATCAGATTATCGTCGTTGTTATAAAAGTTAATTTTATCAATACTGCTGCCCTAGGGTTTTGAACAGAAATGTCTAGGTTTATCTAGAAGTATTTGTTTTTAGGGATATTACACTTGAAAAAAGAAAAGAAAAACTTATTACAAATATTTAATCCGGAGCCATTACCAACTAAAATCCTTTTTATCTGTATATTATTGATAGTAACTTGAATGCGCAAGGGACAATGTTCACTAACTAAATCTCATGGAGGCACCTCTTCATCTGCATAGGCAATTGATTTTCACATCCAGTCATGGTGCTAACAATAGATGCAGAGTGAGAAGGCTCTATATTACTTGTTAATATAGTCTCTTGCAAAGCTTTGTAAAGGATATCCTTGCACACTTTGGACTTGGCAAGCAACTTGAGGATAGAAATATTGGCATGAGTGTTTTGCTATTGATTTATGAAATCATACTCTTTAGCTGCTGGTACTTTAGTTATAGGGGATTGGGGATGATTTTGATTAGCTATGCCTTGAGGTTAGGAAATGTTAGGAGTGATTAAAATACTGTGTCGCAGCCTTGTCATGACACAGTTTACCTCATTAGTAGCCATTTTACAATTAAAAAAGAAAGGTGTAAACACTGTATGGCTCTAATGATTCCCTATCATGTGTAAGGGAAGGAACATGTGACATGAGGGACTGGCATCACATAAAACCCTAGTATATATGGATAACCGTCTGTGATACAAAATTGTAAAGATTACTTTAGAAAGAAGTAACAATATACGTTGAAAATAGAGATGCCATTGGAAAATAAACATAGCATAATATATCATCATGGCATTGCTTTGAACAACATTTCAAGTCATATCAGTGTCTAATATTCACTTAGTAGATACAAGGAACAAGTAGGGTTGCACAATGCAAAGTACATGGTTTAAAGCCAAACCATAGAAATAATCATGGAGCCACAGGGGCTGTATAACGTAAAAATTGTGTATACAACCTCAAAATAATAAGAGATAAGAGCGATCCTGAAAATGTAACAAGCAAAGGAGGATTTTCAGAATATAAAAAATCCCAGAGTGAGTATAGGCTGTGTAGCATTTCATGAAAGAAACCCTTGGTTGAATATATAAGAACGGTTGGGAATATTAAAGCATCTGGGAGAATTAGGGTTAGGAACATTAATACTCTGAAGTTGGTGCATTTGGAAGTGATAACGAGTGCCAGAGCGTGGGAAAATTGTCTAGATGGCAAGGTGAATGTCTCCCAAAAATATCACCGTTACATCTTCCTTGACCATTTCAATCAAGTGCTGACCATCTGCAGACCGTGTAAATGGTTGCTTGCTGGCAGAACCAGATCCGAGTGTGTGAAACAAGATCTGATTGCGCAATTGCATCCTTTGTGTCTAAATGTGCAAAAACCTGTCTTAGTTTACATGGATAACACTTGAAGATTTGGGAAATGAATCTCCTTTGACAGAATCCTAATCTGACCTTTAGGTATGCAGAATGCTTAATGAAAATAAATGCGTTTTGGGGCCTGTGCTAAACCAAGGGAAATACTGAACGAACTTGATATTTACTTGGGCCCTCAACTGAATAATAATTTGGAAAACAGCAGCAAGTGCAATGCATTCAAGTAGTTTTGTGTACTGCAATGGTCCCAACCCTTGGTTTTTCAATGCATGCAAACAAGAATTATTTTCTATGTTCTATCTGCTTGAAATCGAACTTATGGTACAACGATTCTTTTCTTATAATTTTAATGTGCATTCTATAGATTCTCTTGTATATTCTGCATATTTCCTAATCTAATACTGCGCCTTTCCATTTATATACATTCCCAAATTAAAAATGGGGCCCTATTGGCGCCTAAGCCGATACACAATGGGCAGAAACAAGGGACACAAAACTTGATGAAACCAATCTTCGGAGAAACAAGCCTTTAAAATTGCACAATTCCATTTGAAGCCAATAAAAAACATGGTTAAAGTTTGTATTGACAATACAAGGAAAGTAGGTTGATAAATCAATAAACACGAATATGTGCCAATAGGATTCTAATTTGAACCGATGGTATTTAAACACACAATCAGTGAAACCAAAGTTTCTTAAATTTCTAAGCAAGCGCACTGCAGTAGTAAAATGTGAATGCCGAAAGGGAAGAATAGAGAAAACCAAAACTAGAGTAGAGTAATAAAGAAAGAAGTGGAGTTGGCTAGTCAAAGGTACAAGAGTTGTTGGTAATTGGAAAGAAGCTCAGAAATACATTAATATTGAAAACTTCTGTTAGAAGGGGTATATGATATTTGAGTGAATCTAAGCGATAAGACGATTTGGAAAATGTAGCGCGCTGATGTGGAGACCAAATAAAGGATGAAGCGATTTGAAAAGTGAAGAAATGTTTGCAACTTTTTTATTGTCGGCTCGCTAGAGGAAACATTGCAAGAATTGATATTTACAAAGAAATGAGAGCATATCAACCATGAGTTTTGAATGTAAGTGTTGGAGTATGTAGACGACCGTATCCTTGATAAACCATAGATGAAGGTCAGGGAATCAAAAGATGTTGTTGTACAATAAGAGAAGAGAAAAAGAAAGATCCACAGTGTACAAAAGGCAGATTATATTTTAGAAATGAAGTCACATTGTTTATATTTGTATTCATGGTTTGAATTTGACATCGAGTTAGATGTTTTGTATGATTCTAACCATAAAATAGTTACAAATATCATTATTTGATTGTCTCATACAACTTAAATATTTAAAACATGGCCATCATTTTTTATAAAGAGTTACATGTAAAATGTATTAACCTGAGGTGTGTAAATGACCCAAGGTTGTCACATAGGCCGAGCTACATTAGAGCCGAAGATCTCTCACCACCGAGCCATGTCACAAATGAGCAGAGCCGAAAGAGAAGAATTTTACATTGGGAGGCATGCAAATTTGTATATTTCAAGTACCTATCTTTACATTGATTCAGAATGTTCATCAATCCTCCTTAGTAGAATCTGATATAGAACAACTGAGAATCTCGTTATCTTTTGTTACTTCACAATATATCCTACTAAATCAAACATGCTACAATAATCAACTCATTAGCTGGGCCAGACCAAAAAACACCAGATCCTTGCAGAAAACACATCACCTCGTTCTGCCGATCATCAGATGCCTTCAAACAAGCTGCAACAATCAACCTCGAGTCATATATTTGAATTTTTCACAATTTGAACTAACATAGAGATCCACAAGTAGTGATCTAAAACAACAAACAGGTCAGATCCTTGATCAAAACACTTCATCCTAGTCTGCCAATGGGTATGATTGTCAAATGCCTTCAAGCATGCTACAAACATCAACCTTGTGTCATATATTGACTTTTTCACAATTTCAAATAACATAGAAGTCCACAAGTAGTGATCTAAAACAACTCTTCTCAGGAAAAGCAATAGAAAAACTCGACTCAAGTTTTGGAATGAGAAAAATCTCAAACCACAAGAATTATCTAATGGGGTTTTCAATAAAAGTGAAACCTTGCTTAAGGTTCTATACAATGGATAGGAAAACAAGAGACTGTACATAAATGTAAGATGTAAAAGCACTTCAAATGCCATTGTAGATACACAAAAATATGGGTGTATCTCATGGACAAACAATTCTTATCTGCCAACACCCACAAGAGATGGTTCGTCTGATTTTTGTGTGGATTTTGTAGGAGGCACTGCATCTTCCAGATTTCTGCCAACACCAACAGGTGTCAAATCCTCTTGTTTTTTATCGGTTCCAACAACAAATTTTGTCTTTTCCTTTCAATTGTTTCCAACATGTGTTGGCTTCTTGAAGGACAAACATTTGTTATTTGACAAAGCATGTAGTTGAGGTTCTCCAAATCCTAAAGGAGGTCCAAGGCTGCACCTTATTGATCATGTGGCTGCCATACATATGATATATGAATATCATGTCAACATGAATACGAACAAAACTTGAAATTTGAAAAATATACTAGGATCCATGTTCAAATTTTCAAAACATACAATATACTTAAGATTTTACATTTCATTGTTCATGTGGCTGCCATACATATGATATAGGAATACAAACAAATCTAGAATATATCATCTAGATTTTCCTCAAAATCAAGTTCTTTTGTGGTGATTAGGGTGTTTTATTTTATTCATTTTATTTTTAGGGTTTGGTTTTAGTGATTAGAAAAGTAAAAAAAATGAATTAAAACCTTTAAAAGACGTATTTAGAAAGGTATACGCCACGGATATGTGTGGATCCGTGACGTATCTAGGAGGTACCCACATGTATATGTGGCGTATCTGTATCTGTATCCATACGTATATGTATCAGATATGTATAAGACAAGATTTGTGGGGGTCAGGGCGTATCCTGGCAACGTAGTTGGAAATGATGAGTAAACCAGGTAGTTACAACAATAAACTTGACTTACAGTCACATTAGTACAATTGAAGCTACAAACATGTCCCTGTGCCCCTCTATAGAATCAAAAAATGGTAGAACATGGATATTCAAGCTATAACACAGAGATTTATTTTCTTCATAGTTCACCCTCACAAATTCCACATCACTATGCATCTTCGCCAGTTGAAAAATATGTAAAACCGATCTAGTGATAAGAATTTTTAGCTTAGAAATAAACTATCAAATTCCATTTAATATAACTGCTACTCAAGACATAACAAAACATTTATTGTGGGATAAAATTTTGCAAGCCTTGTAAAAGGAAAGAAGCTTGAAAAAAACTGCACACTTTTCATTGCAATAAATGTGATTGCATATTATGGAAAACTAATGGAAGTAAATGGTCATTAGGTCCTTGATCAAGTAGAACTTTGCTTGAAGTAAATGGTCTTTAAGTCCTAACCTGATGATGGAAACCCTGCTGAAAAACATAAATCCATTCACAATTTCAGGATGGAAATAAAGTCTACCAAGCTTAGAGAAACTAGCCAAACCCCATGTGAAGACGACTGTTCTGATAAATCTGACACCCACATGATTATTACCTAATAAAAAGATTAAATAATGAAAATACCTTAGGATGAAGAGATTTAAGTTCTTCAGAGAGTGACATTGCCCACAAAAGAGTGAGCTGTTGAGTTGTCTGATTCCTGATTGACCAGGATACAAGATTCCATTTATATGGCCAGAGAGTAGGGATTTTGTTTGGTTTGTTAATGTGCCCCACATGAAGCTTTAACACCCACTAGTTCTTTCTCAAGGGGCATCAGATCTGGATTAAGTTTCAGGGGGATCGATTCTACTTTCATGGTGGTGGAACCTCGTTTCAAAACGACGCAATAAAGTACACTGAGAAGATTGGGGGCTAATTCCTTTAAAAGGGGGGTCTGTAAGGACTGCTCTTGATACTGGCTGTGGGGTGAGTACACTGTTTCTTTCCTTCTGTGGATATAATATTTTATTCAATTTCAACATTTTATTAAGTATCCACATCAATCAAAAGTGGTGATTAGTAGCATTTTGATTAGCATGCATTCTATAATCAAAATTAGCCAACAACACTATAGATTTAGGTTGAACAACAGAAATATGTGGCCTGTCGGCTGATACATGTAGTGCTGATAATATAATAAGACCAAAATCAATTCAATTATATCAATCTGTTTGCATTGTCACATGTATCCTTTAAAAATGCATTCATGTGGAATTAGGCCAATTGTTAGCTGACTGATGCAGTGACACCCAGTTTGTTGAAACTTAGCAGTGGCTCTCGGTAAACTCCAATCTTTCACAACATTATGTGAAAAACCTGTGTGTATGATACTGACAAATAGTTTGTAAAGATACAACACAATAATATGATAATTACTATGTTGAAGGTCACAATTTGCGAGCAAATGAATCCATGATAAGCTTCGGTCGTGTGCCATCCCATGCTTATTTAAATGCCACATTTCAAACTCAACTACAAAGTAATTCTAACACACACATTTATCCATACACACATTTGTAAAATAATGCAAAATCGTGTCAAAATCAGGTTTAGCTTCCAATCTTTGCCTGGTTGTCACATGGGCTATTTCATCGAATTCTTAATATTATTGCTCAGAAAAGAGAATGAAATATATGGCTTTGTGATGTCAATGTTATTTTCAAAATAATTGCGGTCTCTTGCTCTATCTAGTCTTGAATTATCTCTCTTTTCCGCAGTCCACCTGGTGAATAGTAAGTGTACAAATAGCGATTCAGCAGAACAAACCGGAATTATTAAGCATTCACGGAAATAAGAGATTTATTGTTAATTTATGTATTCTTTAATAAAATTTTAAATGAGGACTTCAGAGATTTATTCTGCACCTGAACATCCATTAGAAATCATTTCTATTTCAACTGTGTTTCATATTTGGTTTAGGAAAATTACAAGAACATGCTTCAGTGAGAGGTTGTTAGCAAATTTCATTGTTTACAGATCATTTGTAATTGACAAATATTTTAGTGTATATATTGTTGAAGCTTATCTACCTCCAATGCAATAATTTTAATGCAAAAAAATTTTCTCTGCTTCATCGTTCACAGCTGCAACCATTTTCAAAAATGGTTTTGTGTCTGCGATTCCAAAGCATTCGATGCAGCAATCTTTTTCAGATCCATCTGTGGCAGAGCAACATATGCAAGCCCAAGAATCCATCGAAATCATCACAAGGGAATCTATAATTCTATTTCCACCTATAGCAATCCACATAAGATTTTGAACATGAATTCTACAGTAAATTGTACGCGATGAAATACACTAACCTATAATCTGTTTGCATGCTTTTATGGAAAGCAAAAGCAGCAGCAAAGCGAAACAAATTATTTTGATTGTTGAAGCCGCCATTGCCATTCTGTTTTGCCATTTATTGTAAAACAAAGATTGGATTTTTATTCTCAATCTCATGTTTCGTTGCAGGTTTATGTTTTCCCTTTATAAAACCTACGAATGTCAATTAATATCAGGAAAAACGATGAAATATTTTATCTTCTACAAAAAAAACATTACACGACAAAAATAACGCCCAAAACGTTCAAACGACAGTCAAATTTTACACAATCTTCTAGTTTTTTTTACCAAAATTAGGTTTCTACAAGTGTTTAATGTTATGTTGTAGTTCTTTTTTTAATCACACTCTGATTATGGATCTTGGTTATGTTGTTTCATATATGCTTCCTGGTCAGTTTATTATCTGTTGGGTTCTCTCCTAGGCCCCAGATTAGTGGTATTGAAACACATACATTTATCCATTAATGTCTTAGGGATAAGTATTAAGTATTAGGGATAATCGTTAGTTTCTTTAATGTCTAAGGTAGGGCCTTTTGTGAACTTATCCATTAAGGATGCATACACATCTATAAGTGCCATAGTGCTGGTATTTTGAGCCTCCAATCAATTATTCAAAGCTCTTTTAAAGTGGTCCAAATTGTCCACGTCAAGAAACTCTATGCTATGAGCCCATCTGTCAATTCAAAAAAATCAAGAGGCCTCTAATTTGTCAATTTTCCGTGTCTCGAAGGTCAAAACATGAGAAGGATTTAAGTGGAACTTGAAGTCTTAAGAAGCAATTTTATTTAACTTTTGCATCAGAGTCAGCATAGCCTGAATTTTCCATGGATGTACCAAAAACACTAATAACAGAGTCATGGAAAACATAATGGGTTTGTTGAAGAATCATGTTAGTAATGGGTTTGTTGAAGAATTATGAGAAAAATTGGTAGGGGTTGTTTCCACATTTTTGGATTACAATGGCCTCTTCACTGGTGATAAAGGTGATGCAATCAATGGTTGTGGAGATGGTGGACTGTTTGTTGTGTGTCAAAGAGGGATTTTCTCAATTTGTAGGCTTGTTAGAGACCCAATAATAGAATTCAAAGACAATTGTAGGCCTTTACGTACAGTAGGATATACTCCATATGGACCAGGAAGGTCGAAGGGAGGAGGTGTAATGATTTGTTTATTTCTTTACAGTAATAATAGGAGTGACAACACTTAGACTCAACATCCCTAAAGAGGAATCTATTGAAAATTGGACTAGAGGTGTTTGAATGGTGCCAACATTAAGCACAGGTGCATGATGAGTTCATTGAGGCTGAGATGTTTGTTGATTATGTCGTGGAGCAGTATTACAATGGAAGCCAAGGGTGCATTGGAGTAAGTTGTTCACTTTTTATTCTTGACATCAAATTTGACGTCCATTTAACTGTCACATGGACATTTGAACTTTTAAATTGACATCCATTTGGCCATCATTTGGAAGTTTTTTTAGGCTTAAAGAAATCAATGAAAATATTATAATATCTAATACATGTGATGGAGTTTGAAGCCTTTTTTTGAGAAGCATTTTCTCAAGCCCAATGGAATCATGTAGCTAGAATGATGTCAATTTTTACAAATCAACGAAAAAAAACTTATAGACAAGGTAATAGCTAGAAAATTTAATTATTAGTCTACCTTTGCTACTTTACTCCTCTATATTCCTCTTCCTTTTCTCTATCTCTTAATAGTATTCAACATCCAACATTATGTTCTTTTCAGAATTATTCTCATGTATATAGTTCTATCTCAAATGAAATCCCCTTACAATTGAAGCAACTTGTTACTTTTCAAATTTATTGAGGGCTTACTTTGGGAAACAATAAGAAGCAGGATAAACAATGTCTCCACTAGCATGTTTAAAGATGGATAAATAAAATATGCCTAAAGAGTTAAGGAACACGAGATACATTCCTTTATCTAATTGATTTAGGTGGGAATTGATACCATTCACTGTTTGCTATGAAATTTCTTTAATGTCCAATAAGTGGAACAAAAATTGGAAATGTATGAGGCACTAGCTACACTCTTGCAATGCGAACAAAAATGACTGTCTAACTAGGAATGCCTCCAATACGAGCAAGGATTCTCTTCTTATTATATTTTATGCTTACATGTATTCCTTTTTGTCTCTCATAGTTGGGGTTCTTGCTCTTTCACTTCTAGTGCTGCTATTCCTTCTGGATCACTAATTTCTTTTGGACCTTGGTCTATAACGTCTACTTGATGTCATTTCTCAGACCACCACCACTTGAGACCCAAGAACAACCTAGGTTTAGTTAGAAAAATTATGGAATAATTTTTTTTTGAAAGGCATGCCCGCATACAGGCTTCGAAACTACAGTTGTCACAAAAATATTTCAAGGACAATTATAATTCAATAATTAAATTTTCCCTATTAATAATAAATATTAAATCCACATTACAAATTTAATGAGTAAAATTAATCCAAGCATAGTTAAATTTCCCTTAGGTGTTAATTTAATAATTAATTAAATTAACACTATAGTTAAATATTTTCTTAATTAAAATTAGAGGGTCAAAGGGCCAAAACAAATTAAATACCCAAGGTATTTAATTCCACAAGGCCTAAACAATAAACAAGGTTCCTATTTACATGGGGTTTTAACAAAAAAACATTCCTTTACCCCATAAGGTGACCCCTTAACAAGACAACCCATGCTTTAGAAATAAGCATTTAAATAAAAGGATAATTTCTCACTTACCCACTCTCATACTTACTTTGTGATTAAATCTGATTTTTTCCATATTTCACGCACTTAAAATTTCCTGAAAACATTTCCATTAGATAGGAAATTTCTTCCCCTTTCCAATGATATAAAGAAGTCCTCCTAACTCCTCATATTTCTCAAGTTACGGGCCGGCGGGCCTTGGGATGATTGTTTTTCCCAAAAGTGGGCCTGTGGCCTTGGGGAAGAAATTTTTCCCAAAAGTGGACCTACAGGCCTAGGGAAGAAATTTTTTCCCAAATGCGGGCCTGGCGGGCCTGGGGAATAAATTTTTCCCAAACGCGGGCCTGATTGAAGATTTTTTTGCGTGGGGAAGATTGCGGGCCAACGAGCCTAGGGAGAAAATTAGCACTTTGCCCTTTTGGGCAAAAAGCGCAATTTACACCCCCGTGAGCCCATGGCCGGGGCTTCGCGCCGAAAGAAGAAAATAAACCTAAGGCCACAAGGGACACGTGTCCAAGATTTTAAGTCCAAGCGGGAAGGCGGGTTGCCGGAGGCACTTGGGATTTTCACTTTTTTTTTGTTGAAAAAACGAAAAGTTTTAAAATGAGCCGTGCCTCCGCCGACGCCCAGATAAGCCACGTGTCATGCCCAATTTACAAGAGGGGAAGCGAACCGTCGGGGAAACTTAGGAAATTTGATTTTTGAAAAAAAAACGTAAAGGTTTAAAAACCATTTGCGCCTCCGCCGACGCCTAAAGAAGCCACGTGTCAGACCAGCAGTGACATGCAGAGAAGGTGGGCCATCGGGGAGACATAGAAAATTTTGACTTTTTGAAGAAAAAACGTAAAGGGTTAAAAACAACCCGCGCCTCCGCCGATGCCTAAAGAAGCCACGTGTCAGACCAACAGTGACATGCGGGAAGGCGGGCCATCGGGGAGACTTAGGAATTTTTGCCAATTTTACAAAAGTGAAAATTTTGAAGGTGTGGGCCCACGAACCGCAGAAGAAGTATTTTTCCAAACGCAAAAAGCTGCGGGGCCGGGGCCGTGGAGGATTTTGAGAAAAAGTAAACTTTTGAACTTAGAATATTTTTTCCAAAATAGAAAGTTTGGGCCAGCTGAGCGGCATGAGACTTAGTGTCTTTTGCATTTTTTGGGCAAAAAGCGCAAAAGTATTTTTTGGCCCGCGGATCCACTATGAATATTTTATTATTATTTTTTTGATAGTTAGTTTTTTTTTTAAACAAAAAAAGAAGTAAAAACTTCAGATGGCCATAACTTTCGACTGGAAGCTCGGATTTGAGAAAATGAGGACTTTTTGGAAAGGGCTCAAACTCCTCTTTGCACAAGAAGCATAAAATTTTATTTTTAACAAACTTAGATGGGTGAATTTTAAGAAAACATTTTCCTACCATTAAAATGTGAACTAAACATTTTCAACTACCTGAATTGATCTAATCCGCCATTCTTTCTTCTTCAACACACCAAACAGGCATGGAGAAATGCACTTGAAAGAAATTCAAATGGATTGCATGGATTAATTGATTATGGTTGATATTTCAATTTAGAATTTAATTCTCCTTTTTCTGTAAATTGCGTTTTTCTTGCCTCTTACCTAATTTAATGAGTTCTATAGTAAATTTCTTAGGGCAATACAAATTTATTTTGGGATGCGTTTTGATCATCCTTAGCTTATATTAATGTTTCTTTTTTTGTCTTTCATTGTTGCAGGGTACTCTGTATATTTTTCTGATATTTATTGCAGTTTTACAAAAATCTAAAAGAAACTCTACGTAATTTAAAACTAGAATTGATCTACTTCATTTACCATACTTAAATATTTAAGTTCATTCCATTCCAATTTTAAAATGTTTATCTTTCCTTCAATCAATGCGTGAAAAGCAAGAATGTAGTTCTATTTTTCAAAACGTGCATTTCAATTAACACAGAGAAATGTAATATTTCTTAACACATATTTTCTAGTCTTCAAACAGAGAGTTTACATTATTTTTCCAACAAAAAAATTTCAAACAATAGTAACACCATTTGTAAAGAATAAAACAACTTATATTAAATTGAAATAATTTCTTTTACAACTTCCTTTCTGTTCACCAAAAATATGCAACTTACAAAATAAATCTTTCTCATTTTTGTTTCATTCGAATATAACTTTCATTTCCAAAATAAACAACTTTTCACCACAAATATTATTACAATGTCATCCACTTAAAGTGGAATTTTTTTACAATAAGGAACCCAAAGAGGACTGCGAAATTGTCTTCAAACACAACTCCAAGTACAACAACAAGAGAGATCCGCCATGTTTCATTTGGTCACAACAAAAAAGGGGGAGAGGCAACGCTCTCCACCCAACCAAGAATTCCAATGAAGAGGAGAAGTCATCCTCCTCATTGGCCCCCGAGCCCCAACCACATTACAATAGGAAATGGATTCAACTCATGGCAAGAAAAACAAGCTTCCACATCACAAAACCAAATTTCACAATCATATCATAGTCCAAATAGTGCAGTTATAGTCACAAGAAGGACAACAACAAAATATACAAGGCCTCATCATAAAAAGGCCAAAGGAGTAAGATCTATGGGGGAAGCTGCTTATACCTCCCAATGGGAAATGGGTGTCCACCTTAAAACCCGCCAATATATTCATCTCAAAAACCCCTACATACTCTTATGCCTCCCTCAAGTACCTCTTATGCCTCCCCATTCTCTTATGCCTCCCTCCTCTTATGGCTCCCTCATAAAAGTAAGAAATGCAAGCTATTTCTTGTCCAAGGTGGAACACCCATCCCAAACTCCCTCCACAAAATAACTCTTATGCCTCCCCACATTCTCTTATGTCTCCCCACAAGAAGATCCCCATAGTCTCCTCCTACACCACACTTAGGAAATCTACCCAACCAACCAACAAACATACCAAAACACTCAAAAACATTCACATATACATAATATAAAAAGAAAAACATTTTACAAGAGTCAAGCTCCTACCTCTCCATGATAGAGCTTGATCCAAAAGTTCAACAACCAAGCTTCTTCAAGTCCAAACAAACACCAAAAGCTCCAACAAATCCACAAGCATTCCAAAATCTCTAACTCTCTCCAATTGCAAGAGCACCAAAACCAAATGAAGTAACCCCCAAACAAGCAAAAGAATTCAAATAAATAGAAAAGGGAGAGAGGAGGATGAGGTGGCTCCATGTAGGATGCCACATCACTCATCCTCAACTCCACCTCACAAGTCAACTTCAAACTCCAAAGCACAATCAATAAGTGGGTGAATAAAATGACATTTTACTTACACACACAATCCAAGCCCACACCCCTTAAGGACTAAAATTAATTACATGTAAGAAGGTGCAATAAAAACTTACAACTTGGCTTCCCAAAATACATAATGAGGCCTAATTTTGACTCCCCAACCCATAGGTAGGGTTGGTATACAAATTTAAGAGGTGTGGGACAAGTTTAACTTGTCCCACAAGCCTCCAAAATCAGCCCCTAAGGACAGATCCGAATTTCAAAAGGAAGGTGGAGTGTTTCACACTCAAAGTTTACTTACACATCACTTACAACACATAATCCAAGAGCCATCAACTCTAATAAATACATTCTTTTGACACATTTGATTAATTTAAGGACATGATTACTCCCAAATTTAAACATAATTAATTAAATAAAAAAGGGGAAAATACATCACTAATAATCACATACAATTTAAAATAAGCAAACAAAATAAAAGAAATACACATAACCCCTTGGTCACATTTGAAGGTGACCCCCCCCATGGGAATCCTAACAACAATCAACATACACACAAAATAATAATACATGTTGCCATGGTGACCCTTGTTGAATTCATCTAGGATTCCAATGTGGTTGGTCTCCAATCCCCCGATGTTTGTTGTGACATGTTTACCTGCAAAACACATAACACCTCCTTCGGCCTCGTGGCCACATCAAAACATCCAAAATAAATATAAAATATAACTTCCAAAATCATCTATATATGAATCAAAACATCATCTAAGAAAGTAATGATATCATTTACAATTTCATCAATAACCATATGATCACAAGATTAGTTCAATTTTCTAGGTCTACTCAATATGAAAAAATATCACATGTATAAAACAACATATATATAACCATATCAATCAACATATCAACATCAATATAAAATGTCTCTAATAATCCACATGCATCATATATGAATCGAACTCAACAACAGTCCATGATCTCTAATGTCTAACATCATGCAAATCAAAAGCTACAATAATATCCATAAGTATAGTCGATAGTATCATAATCAATAAAAAAAGGTGTCGAAGGGAAGTGGGTTAAAATTACATCATTGTCATGTATATAAAACTCCATTGCCCTATTTCTTCATGACACATTCCTATTACTTTATGCCCTTGGTTAGACACTTGATGTGGCAATCCTTGGATACTTATGTATGTGCTAACTTCGGAGTGTCTTTGTATGTGGTCTTTGGTCTTATACTAATTATTATGAATGACATCCCATTGTGTATCTCATTCTGTCTTGGTATCAAAACAACGTTTCAATTTTCTAACTATGTGCCATGATGTGATACACACTCCATATCAAGGCCATTCTACAAGCTGGTATCTAGCCTACCATAGATTTTGAAATGATGATACTATTGCATGTGGGATATTTGACATGAATGCATTTCAATGTATGCCATTAGCCAAAACAAGAATCTATAATGTTTTATCTCAGTGTTCCTGAAAAGTAAGTCAGGTTATAACTTTCCCTAATACGTCATTTTATGTGCAATAAATACTTCCCCAAGTTTATTGCAAATCGGTAGACGGATTTTGATTTTTTTGTACTAATATAACATTGAGGTTTGGAAATTTCAATTGATATGTTCTGACTCCATCAAAGCCTTTACAAACATTACAAATAACTTAAAAGGTATATCATTTATATATTAGCTTTTGTGAAAGGGGATATTGTACACTTGGAATTACATGTTGACATTTATTTCCTTCACCTATAGAAAAACTAATATCTAACTCACCCTTACATTAGTAGCTTATTTTTTCCTACACATTTCTATTTAGTTTCTAACTGATATCCAGACAGTGCCGGAATTAATCAAATTTCTCATTCAAAATAAGAATTTATATTGGTATTAGACATTAGTTGGAATCATTTTCAACATCCACATGATACTATCATGATTACCTCAATTACATTTCATTGTTAATACAAGGGGCACTCTTAAAATTCGTACAGTCTCAATGACAAAATTTATCGTGCCAAATATTCAGGGGTCAACCTCATTGGTGTTCATTACATCTTCATATTTAGTCCATAACATTTGATCATGTAAGATGGCACATAGACTTTATAATACCAGTAAAAGTTTACAATTTCAACAATATGTCAGGGTCTTAGAGGTTATCCATATGCACATTATGGGGTCATGAAGTAGTGTGTTTAAGTATTTTAGGAAAAGTCACTTTAGGGTTTCTTCATGATCTACCTATGGAATTTAAAATGCCCTATGGAGCTCCCAAGAGAAGTCACCTTGTATTCCATTTTAAGCACTAACTATGGACATGTAAAAATCAGTTTTCTTATTATTGGAAATCTTTATAGAGATAATAACGTGTTGGTATTTCTGGATTTCCTATACATCTCTTGAATTTGCAATTGGGCCACTTACCCAACACTTAAGACTAATAGGATTTTGCACCCCTGAGGTTATCCAAGCTCACAGTTGAGTAAATCACTGTATTCCTACATGGCCTAGAAGGGTTTAGGGAACTTGTAATCTACATTAAATAGGCTATAATAATAACTATGGGAACTAACATACTGTGGACTTTTTTTACTTGGTATTCCCTCTCAAATTTGACGGCTTAAATGATGGTTTTGCTATTTTTAACAATTAATGTCAACATTTTGCTATTTTTAACACTTTTACTTTTCTAATTTTGTCTATTCAAAGTTCAATCTTTCTTTTCTTTTTATATGAATTCTGATGGGAGAGATACCACTTGGACATGGCTTCTAAGCTGATCAACATTCTAATGCAGTTTTGAATTTCCACTGGGCAGAAAAATCACAAGACTCATGTGTTACGGGCTATGCAGTCTGGACAGTTATTATGTCTTTTTTTGGTCAAGTATAATTGGGGATGTCACCTTTTGTCAAAGATGGATCTAGGGATGAATTGGTCCTGGTCTTGGACGTGTTATTACATGCACATGTCTACCAACTTTTGGATCTCCTTATTGCAATGTGGGGATTTGAAACTGGTTCACTTAGTTTATGAATGCACCACTTTACCTCTAACCACAATTAGCATGTCTTGATTTGATTGCTCTTATGCAATTCACCAAGAATTGTGGATTACATCACTTTGCAGAACCAATTTATGGCTAGGATGAATAATTAGTCCATCAAGTTATGGCTAGGAAAAATATATGTCCACAACTTATGGCTAAATCGAATAAAGTGTTTGGAAAAACAGGGAAAAACCCCCAATATCCATGCACTAAGGGAAGGAGTTATCATGGACGCGGTCCTATACAATTAAGCTGGTGATTTTTCTTGCTTTTGCAGTCCAGTGATCTATTTTGGTCATTTGCCAATAGTCTAAATCAATATTTTTTCTTTATGTGTTTCTGTCACTCATAATTTCCAAAAATGGATTCCTTCTTATTAATTGTCAAGGGAGTAAGCATGCATCCTAGAAATCTATAAATATGAACTTTTATTTAGCGATATCAAACCCCCATGTCAAAATAAACATATATGCCGGAACTTTTCATAGCCATCTACTATGCATTTTGGTGTCATCGGGCTATAAAATTATCTGTGTTTAAGTATATCTAATCTAGATTGGAGAGAGGACATCCTGTAGTGCACTGTTGTACATTGGAGATTTGTTCTAAACAAAGAATAGAAAACACTCAAATTGAGGAAAAACTATTCTTTTTGAACTTATACTCTCAAGTTTAAATGAAACCAACACTGCCTACTAGCCAATGGTAAGGATGTTCGACACATGCAATAGATACATTGAATTTAACATAAGACCACTTCAAACATTCAAGGTTGCAATGGAGTAGGTAAAACTATGATAAACAATTTCACTAGCTTTATTGGGCTATAATTCTACGAATGTGCTTTCCTTGATTACAATCGGCAGAAACCATGAAATATTTTACAACCATAAATTATTATACCCAGATGATTCCAGAAAAATCCAATTCATTTTATAATCCTGATCCTATATTATGGATTTATCAGTTCATGTTGCAGAGACATCCAGGTGTGATCTGCAACCTTGCATCAACCAAAAATATGTAGCAAGTGGTGTCAAGCTTGGTGTTTTCCATCATCTCATTATAGACGAAGGATTTTAATAATTCATTGTGTCATTATAACCACATGTTACCATCAATTACAGAGTATTCTGATTTGAAGAGTGATCATTGATCCAAAGAACATTCAGAAAATCTCCAATTTGCCATTTTACTAAACACTTGCCATGGCAAAATCAAGGATGGAAAGGTGTGGACTATTGCAAAATTCTCTGAAAACATATTCCAAGTGGGTGGTTGATGGAGAATGTGTGCTAACCAAAAAAAAATTGGATTCATTCTATGCCTAACATGTTTAGAGTAGTTTTCATCTAGAACTTTGTTTTGAAGCTATGTGTAAGATGGGAGCTGAGTGGAGGTTTCAAAAGGATATGAGGTGTCACATTTGATGCTTTGGATGCATAAAACATGTCAAAACCAAATTGTAAAACTCGTTTCTAGCATGTGTAGGCCGTTTTTGAGCATTTTTTAGTGTTTTTTGGGGTTGTGGGAATGTGAAGTGTCATGCAAATGATGTGATATTCCCCTCAGGTCTTACCAATAATGTGGAAATGAAACAAACACATCCTATACTGAAACAACAAGAAGGGAGAACGTTTTTAATGGAAGAGGAAGAAAAAACGTTTTTTGCTTGGAAGAGGAAGGGTGAGAAGGTTTGGAGATTGGGATGTTTCACAGGGTCCTCACATAACCCATTAAAAAAACCTCATCATGAAGAATGTCGGGGGATTGAAAAATTTGAGTTTAGCCCCCCCACCTTCTCTGCGTATCATTTTCTTTTAGCAAAACAGAGGTTTCCTTGCAAGATAAATATTTCAAACCTCGGGAGAGTTTCAAAAAAATGGAGACCATATTTGATTTGCGTTGATCAACTAGATGAAGGATCCATCTTCTGAATCAGAATACTAATTTTTATTGTAGGAGATTTTAATGCATGAAAATTTGGATAGCCGTTAGACCAAATATCTGAAGTAGTTTTTCTTGATGCATAGTTTGCATGAGGATCCAGTTGAGTTGTAGGTTGTTTGATGAATCTCTTATGCATGGAGTGATGAATGATGTTAAAACTTGATCAGTATAATTTTCCTCATTTTGTGTTCATGTGTATACCTTGAAGGAGAAGAAACCATCTTTAAGTTGTTAAAAAAGTTAAAGCTACTTCACATGGAGTTATATGGAGAGAAGGGGGTTCGTGTTTGTTGTGAAAGTTTAGTTATATGGAGAGAAGAAGGTTGTTTGTGTTTGTTGTACAATTTTTCATTGACTGGGGGCTAGTTAGAACCCAGGATAACCTTCATCTTTATTTGGTGTGTGGATTGATTGTGTGGTGGGAGTGAAGGATTGATCGAGCTGCAAGATTATAATTTGACCCTTCTATCTTGACCACATCACAATATAACTACTACCTAACCTAATTCATTAAATCCCATGCCCAAATCTCATTTCTGTGCTTTAAAATTTTAATTATTTTATGCATTTTGTCTTTTACACACAATATACTACTAATTTTTGTTCTAGATTTTACATATATATTCAATTTTTATTTTATTTTATTTTTTAATGCCTAGGGCAGTCTCTTAGTACCCTCTCCTATTTTTTCAAAAATGGTGTACATGTGCTAATTCTCGTCTCCCATGCAAGTAATCATCATCGGTCTTTGATAATACTGTCAATTATCCTTACTATTACAACACACAATTCTTCATAGAGAGTGTCATTGAATGTACTTGGGTTCATCACCATGACAATTATTTTTCTGATTGTGTTAAGACTTCCACATAACACATTAAAATTTTATGGAAAACATATGTTCTCAATTATTTTCACTTGGAGTTGAATTCCTCAATTATTCAGTAGAACTTGGATCATTGTGCTTTTAAATGTAAATTACTTTTGAATTATAGTAACCTTGCTTAAGAGAATGTATAAGCATGTAGAAAATATTGAAAGGCTCGGATTCTTGTAACATTTAGTATTACTTCTTACTAGTCTATGTACAGGAACTACAAACTATGGAACCTCCAGGATTACCTTAAATTGGACTTAGTGAACCAACCAGACCTTGTATCCACCAACTCCACAATATCCTTTGAGACTTCCTGTTGGTACTGGATGATCCTTTGGGGACACTTCCATCAAAATCATGGGAATTTCTGGGCTTCATAGAGGTTGTAAAAGACCTATAGGATGACCTGGCATGTGATTGCCCTAAAGAAGTTGCCCTCAGGGTCGATTCCTACATGGGGAGATACTGATCAGAAAAACTTGGAAAGAAAAAACATGGAACAAAACTATCATGTGATTCAACCGAAAATCGACGCCTGCCGACCAGGAAGCCAACCAAACTACACAATCATCTTGTAAACATACTGTAAGCAATCATAGGGGGATTGTAGCAACACCTAAAGATTCTTGTTCTTATTCTAAATGCAAAATAAAGGCAATTAGATAATAAAGATATGAGGCAGGCACAGGTCTAGGTATGAATTTGAAACACCATTGTGAGAGATTATATATTTACATTTCCAATGGTTGTGCACAGCTATTACAATTAGAAAGAGGCAAGATTACTATTACAAACTGCAGGCAGAATGCTAGAGTTCCAAGATCTCTAGTTTTTACAGAAGAGAAACTTGTGACAAGAGAGGAAAAGATTAACTCACCTAGTATCTAACTAAAATTCATACCTCTATCTCCTATATCATATCTCTCTTCCTCTCTTTTTCTTTTATCGAAAAATTCATTACAATTTATAGGGTGAGGAGGAGGTAAGAGAGAACTTTGAAACTCCTTTTCAACTGCCCCTTAATTATGATAATTGATATGAAGTGACAGAAATAGATTTCCTCAAATCTTCTCACAATTTTCCCCCTTCGGAAAAGTGAGAACCATGCCCATTTAATGCATCTTAATTATCCTACAACCGACTCCCTTGATCATGGACTGTAAACTGCTCCCCTTTTGAGAAGAAACTCCTTTTGGCCATTTATTACATAACCAGATATTTCAACCCTTTATGCATTGATTACACTTAGCCCCTTGGTTCAAAACGGCAGCGATATTTTGTAATGAAATGACCCTTCACCTCTTGATATTTTTGAAAAAGTCTTGAGAATTAAATCTTATAGATTAAGACCCTAAATCACTTATACATGGTGGATGGCTTGTCATCTTTATGTCCTACTTTGAAGATGAAGTCCATATGTTGCAAGATCCATCGTGGAAATCCCGTGCATCCTCTTGACTCTGCTTTTCTTTAAGGCTCCTGGGAAAGTGTTGAGTGGACATTTGGCACCATCCGTGGGCTCGATTTCCTACTCCTTTGTTGGTTCTATGTGTCAGTCCCGCGGGAGTTGATACTCTGTCACCTTTTTGACTTCTGAACCTACGCCCACTTGACACTTGTCATTGTCCGTAAAGCCATTTTTTTCTCTTTATAATTTGGTTAAGTCCCCTCTCTCTTGGAGAAGATTTGGCTTCATATGGGTTTCTATTAGCTGCAAAAATTTAAATAACAACTTCCCTCTGGTACTGGATGATCAATTCTAACTACCACACTGACATTGTTTTTGGACAAGGCTTCATAGAGGTTGTAAAAGACATAGATGATACGGCATGTGATCACCCTAAATATGTTGCCCTCAGGGTCAATCCCTACAAGATATACTGTTAGAAAATTGGTGAAGATCCTAGAAAAAACCTATCATGTGATTCACAGGCAACATCGATGCCTGCTAAAGGAAGAAGAAACTCCAAGAAGCTAGTACCCATATTGTTAGGAATCATAGAGGGAGAAACTCTCCTATGTTTCTTGTTCTTATTCTTCTGCAGATTTTACATTAGACAACGAAGACATGAGGTAGACACAGGTCTAGGTATGAATTTGAAAAAGTGTGAGAGATTATTTATTTACATTTCCCATTTATCCCAGCTCTAACAATTTGAAAGTGAAAATTTAGGTGTTGGCCACATAGAACCTGCAAGTATTAACTTCAATTACAATTATGAAGTTCTTCAAGAAGCAAAAAATGGCTTCTCTGATGCAAACAAAATTGGGGAAGGAGGATTTGGCCATGTTTACAAGGTAAAATTTGTAGTGGTTGGCACATATATCTCTGGAGCACAATTTTTCCACCATTTTCTTTGAATGATCTACATGGAGTGTCACCTCTAAACAAGATAAGTAACACCTTAGTGCACACAATATGAAAGTACCTTAAAACTAAGTGCAATATAAAAACAATATAAAAAAATTATTAGATTCTCACTAGTTGTTTTGATGACATCCTGAATAGATTCTCTAAATTGTTCACTGTGGTTTTCTTCTACTTGCTATGGGTTGTAATCTTTTAGCTTATCATGTTTCTCTGTTATTTGATCTGTAAACTGCTCAAACCTCCCTCATGTTGATTCTAAGATTGTATTTTTTTATGTCGCACCGACCTATTTCAGTCATTTGTGGAAATTAATACAGTTTCAATCTTTCCTTTTTTAATTTATTCTCATCCTATTGACGGATCAAAAATTGTGATCCCAAATGTTAATAAAAAAAACTTTCAAAGTTTTTTCCAGAAGCGTTATCTCTAAAACCTCCAGTGTTTTACATCTTGGACTTCTCCTTGATTGCATAGCATACACAAACTTCAACGATCTTCTATGATATTCATTTTTCTTCCATCCGCTTGTATGTGGTACTAGATAAACCATAGGAGGAGGTGGTGGTAAATTTTAAAATTAAATTGAGGTGTTGTGAAGATGTTTTACTAAATTCACTATGTAATTCTTTATAGGGGACACTTGCAGATGGAAAAGATATTACTATCAAGAATCTCTTTGTAACACAATCAACACAAGCTATGGAAGAATTCCTTACAAAAATCAAAATTGTTAGTGGCTTTCTCCACATAAATCTTGTCTGTTTACTCGGATGTTGTAGTAAGATGTAGGATTCCATTAAAGAAACTAGCAACAATGTTTAGCAAGAGTATGCATCCCATGCATGGGGAAGTCAGACTGAAGTTCTTAACCATCAGTGGCTCTGTTTGGTACTGAGATTATAGATTTCCTTTTGGATGTTATTGGGGCCATAAGTTTGTCTCCAACATCCTCTGGGTAGACCAAACTATTTTTTACTATACCTAGTGAAAATTATATCAATAATTTAACTAAAAATGCCAATCTCAACATGTGATTAAACAACTTGCATATTAAGGTAATGATGACACCTAAGATGGAATTGTCATTACTGGAATATGGCTCCATAAATTAGGATTAACAAATAGAAAATCTAATATAAATCTTTCTAATGAAATTATGTACAAAAATGAACCTGAAAAATTAAGACAACTGCAGATGGAAATAATCTTTCTATCTACCCAGTAACCTATCTGTTTAGTTAGAATATATATAATGTAATATTATGGTAAAAGTAAAAATAATATATTTGTTTAGATATATGGCCATCACAAGTAATTCATAAAATGACAGTCTTTTGGATATTTCTTATGTATTTGTGCATAAATAAATTTAGGCCAATAAAGTGGCAAATGAGCTTAGCCGTCTCTAAGAGCCCACTTTGCACTGGGGCAATGCCCCTGAACCGTTAGAATTAGAGGGTCACAAGAAACCATTGTCAATCCTTTATACACACCTTGGGCTCAGTCTAGGGGACAAAGAAACCTGATCTAGGAACAAGCCATAATTGGTTAATATTTCTCTAGAATAAAAACACACTCATCTTGTTTTTTGAACTTATTTTCGGCAAAGCAATAAACAAACCTTGTTGTATTTCCCAAGCACAAACTATTTGGAGAGGTTAAAGATGGATAATTTTATGCAGGATGGGAAGCAACAGTCTCAAACAAATCAAAGCCTTTGGAGAAAGCAAGATGTTAACCAAGATCCCCCTCCTAACACATACACCATGAAACTAGTAAGAGGGAAATTGATGTGCCATCTTTGAACTCAAGAATGTATCAGTAGAAAATAGTGAAGACCTCCTAAAATAAAAATGAGTAATACATATCCAAAATGTAGGAATGGTATTTACACATTTCACCTCCTTTTTCATTCAAAAGTTACTAAAAAATGGTGCACGTACCAACACTTGGAGAAAGAAGAAAGGAGGAAGCAAGACTACTATCACTCAACCCATCATAAATACTACCCTTTACTTTGATGCCACCTCCACTACTACTTTACTCAACACTTCTTGTATCCAAAGCGGCATTGTCGTTCAATGGGTATCAAATGTATTCATGTTTACTGGAAATAAAATTTCCCACAAAAAGCTACCATTCATGAAATAAATATTGCAAATGTATACATGTCTTTTTATGTGTACAAAGATCTTCATGTATCTAATGTTATCATATATGATTTGCAAATTATAATGTACAAATATATAACAAAATTAAATGTACACATATAACCTTTCAATGTAATTTTACATTTATATTCCTACACTACCACTATCAATCACATGCCTTATCGAGTGTACAATAAAGGGTTTTTCAACAAAAAACCAACCAAACACCCGATGCAACACTAACACAATTACCACAAAATAAATACAAACCATGTCAACTATAAATGTAATTAACTATCGAAAATGGTATCAAATGTATTCATGTTTAAAGCAAAAAAAAATGGACACAAATGACTACCACTCATGATATAAAATCTACACATGCACAAAAGCCTTCATGTATTCATGTTAAGTTCAAATAAAATAGTCCACAAAATGCTATTGCTCATGTTATAAGATTTGAAATTGTATATGTACAAATTTGTAACAAGTTTGAAATGAAAAGATGACACCTTTAAAAGAAGTGGTTTGTCTATATTTCTACAATTCCAAAATAACAATTTTCAACATACATGTTCAATTTTTCCTTTTTACTATTGCTCGCTTCTTTATGTAAACCAAAAACAATGCATTTTTATTGTCTTCTTCATTATATCTGTATACAAATACCTATAGGTTTCAAATGCCGAGAAAGAATTATGCAATGTATAGTTGTTTCCATCCAAAGCTTTGTAAAATATATCACTTTTTTCATTTTGAATTGTTTTAAAGGTTAGACCTCATGTTTGCACTATTTAAATGAAGTGGTTCATTTCTATTTCTACACAACCAAAATCAATCACACCCCTTATCAACATCAACTAAAAAAATTAACTATCCCTCTAAAATAAATAACTTACACCATTCAGCGTTCACATTGCATTGTACACATGCGATTGCTAGTCTTATAGAGACTCAACAATAGAATTAAAAGACGACGGTAGCCCCTAACCTACAGTAGGGTGTACTATAAACAGACCGAGAAGGTCGAAGGGAGGAAGCATAATGATTTGTTTATATTTTGATTACACCGAAGGTGTTACCCCTATGGGAAAAAGGCTTTACGGTCATTCATGGGATTGTGCCAAATTTGACGTCTTAAATGGCGGTTTTGTTATTTTTAAAAATTTTGCTTTTGCAATTTTTATTTTTAAAAATTTTACATGTTGCAACAGGTTTACTATTTTTAAGTTTTGTTTTTAATATTTTACATGCGATAACCTTTAAATACTAGTATTGGTCACTGTAACACTAGAATTTCATTCTTCAGCATGCATCCAACGACCCAATCTCCCAAGATTTACTGTATTAATCTATTTTTAACTCCTTGGATTTCATCTTGGCTCTTGAATGACTTCAATTTCTTATATTTCCGGGTCTGCTTTGGTGATCCTCTCGAATTCATGCTTGGTCTGGATTTGTTTCCTGAACATGTAAAGAAGATAATAGTCTGGCCTTTGGTTCATCGAATAACTATGCATTTTAAACACCACTGCCAGTTATGACATCTGGAGATGTCCCTGGTAAGTAACTTCAAATCTATTGACACTATATAGAAAACACCTAAGTTTGTACTTTGAATTTCATTTGAGATTTGTTACGTTTTGTAATTTTTATTATCACATGGTGGAATGTTCCTAGGCATGGGATTTATTTCTTATATTAGGGATTCACTTATGAATTTTAAAAAACCTATATACTTAACAAAAATTAAAATTTTACAGACCTACTCAGATATTTGAAGTGTAGAAAAAATTAATGGATGAGATGATAGTTGATGAAAAATAGAAATGATTATTTAAAGTGTTTTCTGTTGACTCCATTATTTTAATGTTGTCATAATATTTTGTTAAAAATTGTTTAAAATACAAGGACCCTATTATGACGATAGAGGATAGGTTTTAAATTATTAAAAGGTAGAAATGATATTTTTTAGGTCTAAGGATTAAATTTTTGAAGCAAGCCTTTATTCACTTTGATTGAAGAATAACATCAATATTAATAAACATTCGATAAAGGCTATGGGAATTACATATAGTTAAGCTTATCTTATAATCACAAATATGGAGGATTCATGAAAGGTTTGAATAATTTTATGTTTTAATCAAAAATATGAAGGAATAGTGAAGGGAAATCAATTTAGATCAATGAAGGCCACGCAGAGTTACAGAGTTTAAGGATGGGGTACATCATGACTTTGCCTTCTTAGAAGGTAAGAATGGGGTATATCAACCTCAACTCGGCCGTCAAGTGGGGAAGAGGGAAGGCCTTGAGCCTCGAGTGGTTTATACGTCATCATATCATAGGTGTAATACGTTTCTAAACTTTGTTGCATTCTCATACTCTTTGCTAAGTTTGGACATTAATTGAAATGATATATTTGGGTCTCAGTTATGTTTTCCAATGGGAATGTTAATGGGCATAATTGTAGCATCTCGTGCATCTGTTTGAGGTCCTTTAGCTTTGTCATTTTGATTCCCCTTATCATGATTCCACTAAATAATGCCACTAAACAAGAAAAACTCTAATCATAAATGTGCAAGAAATCATTGGCATAAAGGAAAGATAAACATAGAGTTTCCATATCTAACATATGAAGAGTTCAAGATCAAACATGTGCAAGTTGGAGCCTTTGAAGTATTCAATGAATACAACTTTTCTTTCTGAGATATCTCCACAGTATGTTACCTCAACAATATTTTCAACTCATCCTCTTCCCCCTTCAAATGATTGACATAAAGGACACATGTTTCATATATGTATGATTGTAAGAAAGAATATTTTTACATAGGTGAACCCCTAATAGTTTTCAATTTCTCTCTCAATATCCTTCTTTATCATCATATTCCTCCTCTTATATTTATATCCCTTAAAGTTTAACTTCTTTTATGCATCCCCTTCGTCATTTCCATCGCACATTTTTCATGCCATCAACCCAATCTCCCAACGAAACATAAATTCATTTAATTCTATGTTGATGTTATTGTTTCTCATTTCTTTTACTCAAAGAGAGCTCCCTGTGAATTTGTGATTAGAATATGTTATGGGTGATCTGGAAAATAAAATTTTGAATGTCATGATATTAAAATAGATGCGCAAATTGTTTTGCCTTATATATTTTCCCAGATGCTAAGTAGATTGATGTATTATTGTCAAAACCCATGCCTCATGGCAACAAGCCATTGCAGTGGGAAGCTTTGGTATAGATTCTGAGAAATCCCTAGCGGAAACTATTGAACCTTTAATTGAGGTCCCAGTTTTACCTATCGAGAAAGAACTATACAATTTATAGTTGTTTCCATCCAAAGCTTTGTTTATTATATCACTTTTTTGCATTTTGAATTGTTTTAAGGGTTAGACCTCATGTTTGCACTTTTTAAACAAAGTGGTTCATCTATATTTCCACACTTACAAATTCAATCACCCGTAGTTTAAATAACATCACCTACAAAAGTATTAACTATCCCTCTAAAATAAATAACATATACCGTTTGGTGTTCACATTTTTACATGCTTTTATTTTTGAGTTTAGTTTTAGATGTTCTTAAGTTTAGGAAAAGCTATTAAAGAAAATAAATCAAAAGCTTTGTATTGCACAAAAGCATGTGCTTTTTAGTTCTATTTTTAAGAGTTGGGTGTTTTATTGTTAGATGAAGCCATCTATTTATTAGAGGCAATTGTAAGTGTTTTCATATCAAACACATTCAGAAAGATTGTATTGAGCCTGAAGCTCTGGAACTAGAAGAAGAAATATATGCACAGAAGTGTTGATCTGAGTTTGCAATAATATGTTTTATTTGCAATTCTTTATTTTATTTCTGTTAGTTGTTATTTTATGTGCCTAATTTCTACAAATTGGTATCAGAGCGTGGATTTTTTCAGCAGGTTTCTAATTGACAACAGGTTATGGCTTCTATATCCGGTCTGCAGACACCACAATTTACAGGAAAGAATTATGAGTATTGGTCATTAACCATGAAGGCACTATTCAGATCCCAGGATGTGTGGGAAATTGTAGAGAATGGGTACACAGAGCCCACAAATGCAGCAACATATAATGCACTCTCACAGGAAGAGAAAGACACTTTGAAGGAATTAAGAAAGAAAGATGGAAAATCTCTTTTCTTCATTCATCAAGCCATGCATGAAAGCATCCTACCTAGAGTGGCAGCAACCAGTAAAGCAAAAATTGTGTGGGAAACTCTCCAAGTTGCGTATCAAGGTAAAGAGAAAGTAAAAACCACCAAGCTACAGTTACTTCGTAGAGATTTTGAAAATATGTCAATGAAAGATTCAGATTCTGTAGAATCATTCTTTACTTTTGTAGTTGGTTTAGTCAATCAAATTAAATCTCATGGTGAAACTATTGAGGACAGAAGGATTATTGAAAAATTTCTTAGAAGTTTTCCTACAAAATTTGATCCTTTGGTAGTTGCTATTGAAGAAACTAAGGATCTAAGTCAGTTTTCAATTGATGAGTTGCATGCATCACTAATAAATCATGAACAAAGGTTGAATAGATCACATGCAGTTGTAGATCAAGATTTTTCATCACAGGTATCAGGAAATTGTGGAAGAGGAAGAGGAAATTTCAGCCCTAGAGGCAGAGGAAGAAGTTCATCTAGAGGACGCAACAGTGGTCCATCAAACTCAAGTGGAAGAGGACATAGTCAAGAGCACAATCATAATCATTTTTCAGGTCAGAGACAGGATAAATCACATGTGCAGTGTCACTATTGCAAGAGATATGGGCACTATGCTTTTGAATGCAGGAAAAAGTAGTATGATCAGAACAAGTAGAATCAAAATCAGGTTGGAAGCTCTACTCCAAGCTCCATGTTTATTGCATGCACAAATATTGTTGAAGCATCACCTATTGAGTGTAATCTATCCCAAGAGAGTCCTAGTGATGTGTGGTATTTGGATTCTGGTTGCAGTAATCACATGTCAGGTAACTTAGATTTATTTTCTAATTTGGATGAGTCAGTAAAGACAAAAGTTACCCTTGGGAATAATAATACAGTGACTGTAAAAGGAAAAGGAACAATCAACATTCTAACTAAAAAGGGGGAGAAAAATATTATGCAGGATGTTTATTATGTTGCAGGTTTGAAGCACAATCTTATGAGCATTGGTCAATTGGTACAAAAGGGATACAAAGTTTACATTGAAGACAATGAATGTGTGATCGTGGATAAAGCTCCAAGTACCCAGGTGATTGCTAAAGTGAAGATGACAAGAAACAAAATGTTTCCTTTGAAGATTATACCAGCCACATCCGGAGCTCATACTACAGATCAGTCCGGAGCTAAGGAGATTGAATCAACTTTTCAGTCAGTTGAAAAAGATGAATCGTGGCTATGGCATCTCAGGTTTGGTCATTTAAACTTTGGTGGTTTGAATTTATTACACAAAAAAAATATGGTGAAAGGTTTTCCTTTGATTCAGAAACCAGATAGAGTTTGTGAAGGTTGTATTTTGGGGAAGCAACACAGAGAGTCCTTCCCAGTTGGAAAAACAAGAAGAACAAGTGCACCACTTGAAATTGTTCACTCAGATTTATGTGGACCGATGCAAACAAATTCTATTGGAGGTTGTTCATATTTTATGACATTCATTGATGACTATACAAGGAAGACATGGGTGTACTTTTTGAGACACAAATCAGATGCTTTTGATATATTTCAGCAGTTCAAGGCTTTAGTGGAAAAGCAAAGTGGGTACTACATCAAAGTTCTGAGGACAGACAGAGGAGGTGAGTATGTTTCCAATGCTTTTCTGAATTTTTGCAAATATCATGGTATACACAAGCAGTTTACTTCCAGGTATACACCACAACAGAATGGTGTGGCAGAGAGAAAGAATAGAACCATCATGGAGATGGTGAGAAGTATGATGAAGGAAAAGCATCTTTCAAATGAGTATTGGGCAGAAGCAGTAGCAACTGTTGTTTACATCATAAACAGGTGTCCAACAAAAATTGTTTGAAACATGGTTCCTCAACAAGCTTGGACTAAGAGGAAACACAATGTTTCTCATTTTAGAATTTTTGGTTGTGTGGCATACGCACATGTGCCTGATGAGCTAAGGAAGAAGTTAGACAACAAAGGAGAAAAGTGCATATTTGTTGGATATTCAGAGAATACAAAAGCTTACAAGTTGTTTAATCCAGTTACCAGAAAGGTCATAATCAACAGAGATGTACAGTTTGTTGAAAATGAGGCATGGGATGGAAGTATTGAGAAAACAGTCAGTGTAGCAGCAACTATTCCTCATGATGATATGGCAGATGAAAGCATAGAGCAACAAGGTATTGTATCTTCTTTGAATCTTGGACATGCACCACAAGTTGTAGCACAAGCTACACCTCCATCTACATCTAGGAGAGGTCTCCAAGATTTCAGTCATCTTCAACCATGCAACAGACACCACAAAGAACACTAGAAGCTACTCCTTCAGTACAAAACAGTCCATCATCAGATAGCCCTTTGCAGTGGAAAACAAGGAGTCTTAGTGAGATTTATAATGTTGATACAACTAATGCTTTTTCAGTTTTTGCATTGTTTTCTCAAGCTGCAGATCCAGTATACTTTGAAGAGGCTATAAACAATGAAGTTTGGGTTCAAGCCATGGATGATGAGATAGATGCCATAGAGAAGAATCAGACATGGGAATTGGTAGATCTTCCAGAAGGAAAGGACGTGATAGGAGTGAAGTGGGTCTATAAGACCAAATATACTGCTGATGGTAAAGTACAGAAACATAAAGCAAGGTTGGTTGCCAGAGGTTTTTCACAACAATATGGAGTAGATTACAATGAGACATTTGCACCTGTAGCACGTTTGGACATGGTAAGAATGGTTTTAGCAATTGCAGCTCAAAACAAATGGCCTATTTATCAGATGGATGTAAAATCAACATTCTTGAATGGTTTTCTTGAAGAAGAGGTTTATGTGAATCAGCCATAAGGTTATGAGATTGAAGGTCATGAAGGAAAGGTATACAGGTTGAAACAAAAAACACTCTATGGTCTCAAGCAAGCACCTAGAGCTTGGTACAACAGGATTGATTCTTATTTGATACAGAATGGTTTCAGTAGGAGCAACAGTGAGCCTACCTTATACATCAAGATCAATGAGCAAGGTAAAATTTTGATTGTTTGTTTATATGTGGATGATTTAATCATCACTGGAAATCTATCTACAGATTCATTCAAATCAGCTATGAAGAAAGAATTTGAGATGACAGATCTAGGCCTCATGCACTATTTTTTGGGCATAGAAGTTCAACAATCAGAAGCTGGAGTTTTTATTTCACAAGAAAGGTATGCTAATGATGTTTTGAAGAGATTTAACATGTTGAATTGCAAGCCAATGCCAACACCTATTGCAGTAGGTTTGAAGTTAAGAAAAGATGACAGTGGATCATTTGTAGATCCAACATTGTTCAAAAGACTAGTTGGAAGTCTCATGTATTTGATGGCCACAAGGCCGGATATTATGTATGGTGTGAGCCTCATCTCAAGGTTCATGGAATCTCCAAAAGATTCACATTGGCAAGCTGGAAAAAGGATTTTGAGGTATATATGTGGAACTAAGAATCATGGAATTTTGTATTCAACATCAGATGAGTTCAAACTCATAGGTTACATAGATAGTGACAGTGTTGGAAGTATTGATGACAGAAAGAGCACATCCGGCTATGCTTTTCACTTTGGAACAGGTGTAGTTTCATGGGCATCGAAGAAGCAGCCCATAGTCACACTATCTTCAGCAGAAGCAGAGTATGTAGCAGCAACAGGAGCAACATGTCAGGTTGTTTGGATGAGAAGAGTGTTGAAAGATTTGAGGCAGAATCAAGAGGATGCTACACATATTTTTTGTGAAAACAATTCAGAAATAGTATTTTCCAAAAATCATGTTTTTCACAAGAGGAGAAAGCACATAGACATGAGGTATCACTTCATCAGGGAGTTGGTTAACAACAAGGAAATTTGTCTTGAATTTGCAAATCCGAAGATCAGTTTGTTGATATCTTTATGAAACATTTGGGAAATAAAGTTTTTAAGTATTTGAGAACTTGTTTGGGAGTTTGTGATCAGGAATATGTCAGATCTGGAAGTGCACACTCAGCTCCAAAAGAATAAAAGTTTGAAGGTCAAAATTAAGGGGGAGTGTTAGAAAAAGTTTAATTTTTCCCTAAGAAAAGAAAAAAGTAGTTTTTTTTTCCCATGCTTTTATTTTTGATAGTTTAGTTTTAGATTCCTACTTTTAGGAAAAGCTTTAAAGCAAATAAATCAAAAGCTTTGTATTGCACAAAAGCATGTGCTTTTTAGTTCTATTTTTAAGAGTTGAGTGTTTTATTGTTAGATGAAGCCATCTATTTATTAGAGGCAGTTGTAAGTGTTTTCATATCAAACACATTTAGAGAGATTGTATTGAGCCGAAGCTATGACAAGCAAGAAGAAATATATGCACAGAAGTGTTGATCTAAGTTTGCAATAATATGTTTTATTTGCAATCTTTATTTTATTTCTGTTAGTTGTTATTTTATGTTCCTAATTTCTACATAGGCTCTTTCCCCTACCGGGGACATTTCAGAAACTTGGAGATGGGTAGGAAATGTCCCCTACCCGTCCCCAATCTGCTAAAAAAATTGGGGACGTCCTCGAGACATCAAAATTGGAGCAGGGGATGACAAGGGACGTCCATACATCCCCGGTACGGTCAGGGGAATTCTACAAGTCCCCTAGCCATACCAGGGACTTCTGGGCTTCCCCTACATCGCAGCAAAATTAAAGTTAATTTTAAAAAAAACAAAAAGTTAATTTTTTAAAAATGAATGTGCCCCCCCCCCAACTCATACCTAACTAACCTTATAAATGAAAATAGTAATAATGGATAACAAGCAAATTATGAGTTTATATTAACAAAAAAGTCTACATAAATATGAGTCTTAAGGTTATCACTGTGTAACCTTTGATGATATCTTTTCAAAACTTAATCAAATTTGTCTTCATAGACTTATCAAGTCTTGTTACTTGGTGTTAACCATTGATGAATCCAAGTACCCTCAACGCTTTTCCACACTTTACCCCATCACTCTCCCCTACTTTGCCTCCCTTGAGGTTTTGGTACTCTTGCTTGTCAACTCTTCACTGCTCTGAGGAAGAATATGTATTTCAAATTGTGACTGACCATGAAACAACATAACATCTGATTTTTTTGGCACTTGTCCCACGCCTCGCCAATCTAATATCCTTCAAACTTACTGCATGTTGGAGAATCTCTTGGTTTTGTTGAAGGGATAAATATATATTTGCATTGGAACATATTTGCTACTTTGTATGGCTTGAATCTCAAAGACTGTGTGACCACATCAAATGAAGTTGATCTAGTTGTTCATATCAAATATAAGTTTGAGAGGATTTTAAATAAAGGAGAAATGTGTTGTTTCCTTTAAATATCTTTTTCCCTACACAAAGGTCTTTTTCATATCTTGATTATATGTCACAAGGTATGCTGAACTGTATGAAAAATGTTTGAAATTTTCCATACTGGATCCATTATTTTACATGAAAAAATTTCGACATGCTTTTGCACTATTTTATAAATGTGTGTGTATATATATACCAAGTGAAAGCAGAGGGCCCAAAGCTCTCTCAAATTTTTCCCTTTAACATGGTTATGCATCATTTTCAGAAAATTAAAATGATATAAATATTATTTTGTTCGAGTTTAAAGATGTTCTATTTTTTCAAACTTTATCCATTAGTGAACTTGAACCTAACTTGATCTTTGTTGAACATGAATGCAAACTTGAACCTTATGACTTAGGTTGGATTAGACTACAAAAGTGAGTGCTATCCATAGGTAGATTCCTCAACCACACAAAGAGGTTTGACTAGTCTTGACTTTAATCAAGAAAAATTTTTATAGAAGGAATAAATCTTTTGGAAAGGTGGTTCCAGGATGACTCCTGTTGTGCTAGAAAGGATATTTAATTTTGTAAGTGGAATTTCAAGAAAGGATTCATTTCACTAACATCAAATTTGGCAGTAGATACTACGTTGATTAAAAGTGGCTTTGGTATCTGTGATGATCCCATTCCACATTCACTGTAAAGGGTAGATTGCAAAAGTGCCTAATATAAAGAATTAGCCTTGGGAAGAGGATACCACCAAGTAGAATTTTGAGAGAAAAAATGTAGTAATAGATAATGCAAAAATGATGGAAAGAAAAAGTGAATTCTAAAGAGCAAATAGTGTTAGGTTTCGAAATAAATTTTCATTTGGAATCAGCTAGGAGCTTGAGAATCCCAATGGTATCATGATTAAATGGTTTGATTCCATGAAAATCTTTATTTTCATTGAAGTATACAAGTATGGCAAGAAATGTGCATAAAATGGAAAACCTTTATTGACATCAAAGTATTTGCAACATGATCTGGATCTTCCTACTTGTAGTTCAATGTCATAAAAGGGTTTGTTCAAGCTTTGATGTGGGTAACACTAAATTAACACAACACATGAATGGTAAAAGACTCAAAATCATTGATGGCCTCAAACATTTTCTCATAGATGGCATGTTTTGTGTATGAGTGGACATTATGGATATGGCTTATTGTCCAAATTTATACATCTTTAAATGTTTCCTATTTTAGTTATGGTTCAATTTCCATCCCACTTTTTTGTTGTTCTTTCTCTTCCTTATCATGGTTCTACTAGCATTACCATTATTAATATTACTCCTATGGGGATCTCCATATATTTTGATCTAAGTTATACAAACTGGACATAGAATTAGAAACATGGATATGGAATGATTTGACGCACAATTGTGTAGGGTAAAGCCTTCTTAACAGGCGCACTTCTGCAAGATTTTCTCCTCCACTTGGCCCTTGTTCCTGCCAACATGAGAGTTTACTATAAGTCTTTCGTAACATTGAACTTGGAGTTGAGGGGTGACTTTCAAAGACTACATTTTCTTCTGAGCCAACCTAAATAATGAGAACCTTGGATACAACATGCTATAATAATATTTGTATATACATAAACTAAAACATAAATATTAAAACATACACATTTTATTTGCAAAATAAAAAAGTGGATGATTTTGAAGATATAAAATCTAATTAAATTACTGAAAAACTTTGTAAACATTTTAACCATTAAAAATAAATGTCAATGTATGCTCATCAAATAATTTGTAACCATTTAGTTCACTCTTTTGCTTCTTGTTCTCCACATTTTCCAAGATTGCACTATGAATTTAATTGAACTATCGCATGTGTTGTACTTAAACATATATGATTCGTGACAGGATATTGCATTTCTTATTATTAATTATGAGAAAGAACACATTCTTGACCATGGTAAGAAAAGGGAAAATCCATGTCGTAGAACACAAATTATCACAAACTAAAAATGGAAAAGCCATAGATGTTGGTGATGACTTTGATTCATTATTATTTCTTATTGTGGTATTGAATAAGTGGTACAAGGAGATGGGAGTATATCTATTTATAGAAACTACTCTACCAAATATACCACAACCATAAAAGATATATTTAAAATTTAGATCAATTTAATTGATCCATGGATTTATTTATTAGGTAAGGGTGAAGGTTTTTATATGTGTTTCATGGACGAAGAGTTCAAGTCCATTTTGTAAAAAGATCATGAGGGTGAGGGTTAACGACACGAGTGGTGAAGCAACGCCAAGATAATATATTATTAATAAGGATATGGTGGCTAATAATTCATCGATAAATGGGTCAAATTATGCTACACATGCCAAGAACTAAATTATTCCAACTAGGTGTTGGAAGAAAAAAAAATATGATCACAATTGCCATCAAGTCAAACAAATAATGCAAATATTGGAATGATAAGCTTATTAAAAAAAGGTAATTCAAACTTGAAATGTTTGTACTCACATAAATGAGAAAACTAAATGAGGAAAAAAATTGAAGATGTAGTTGGAATGTATTCATAATATACTACAATTTTTTGAAAAATAGATTGCACAATTAGAGAAATTATATGGAACGAGGTGTACAATGCTAATGAATGCCTAGAAACTTGGAAAACTCCATAATATATTGGATATTACAGTGAATACTATTGAGATAGAGTTTCTTGTAATAAAAAGGAAACAAATGTAAGTGATAACCATGGGGTAAAAGTAAGAACTAGTGAACAAGTTGTAAATAAAATGTTAGAGATCCAATTTAGCCCACAATGTGGAAACACAAAATCATATTGCAATCAATATTAGAACCAATAGAAGTTGACAATGCCATTGACAAAACAATGACAAGTCTAGACAAGGAAACTTTATAGTGACCGATAAGAGTTTACAAAAAGAGTAGAGTTATTTTAATGGGCAATGACATTTAAATAATCAAGTCTTATAAGGGTCAACTTAATTACAAGCACTAGGGCCGATGGATAGATTCCTGATGAGCTCATGTCTTATTACTATCAATGATGATCATTTGAATAATAGTCAATTCAAGAAGAGACTTTATAGTGAATTTTTCCACGAATAATGAGTACTAACAACTAACCATTACTGAAAATTCAGTTTCCTTCTAGTTTTAACTTCCTGCGCTTGATGATCCCATTACCATTTGTGACCACTGTAAGGAAAAATGTAACATGCAAATATTCAAACTGGAGGTTCAAAAATGAAAACCACAATCATAGATACAAATCTCACAAAAAAACAAATGAACAATGAAAAACTAAAAACCATCTTTTCTTCTGCTTCCCCTACTTCCTAGGCTATTTTTAATGATTTCCAAGGTCAATTAATGTAAACAGGACTAAAATTCCTTAGAGACACTTATCTCCCACCTCCTCCAACGTCATGGTTTGGATAGATTACCAAGCATTTAAAAGCTCCATTGAAACTAGCTATGGACTTTAGTAGAGGTTCCAACTCAGTCTATGGACAAAACACTTTCATTCCCTCAGGGTAATTAGGAGTGGACAAGCAAGGGTTGTCTATTTTTCCTGGGTACAAGGTCCTCATAAATACTTAGAGACTGAGTGCCACCGACATCACTGTGGGTATGTCTTAGAGAGTACCATATCCTTTAGGTTACAGTCCAAGTCTTAGGTTAGGTTTACAAACATTGTGATTAAGAAACCGAATTATGTCCTTAGGCTTATTTAATTAGGTTTATGTCTTAGGACAACCCTTCCTCTAGATAATACAATAATGTCATGAATGCAATAAAAGAGATCCTACGTATAAAATTACAACTTAGGTTACTTCTGATTTAATTAGCGTTCCAACTTAATAATTATAAAAATTATCACTTCAACATTACATTAATGGACTTGCACATAATGATGACGACATTGCTATAAGCTTAAAATAACAAGTGTGAGAAGATAAAGTCACCTGTGATCCCGTTACAATCTGAACTTCATAAATCTAACATTCTTCCCAGCTTTGTCAAGATGAGATCAACATCATGAAATTGAAATCATGCCTTCGATTAATGAAATTGATCCAAGGTATAGCTATGCCCTAGTTTGGAAATGATCATAAATACTGAAGCACAATTTGAAGTGAAATAAAGAATACAAACAAATCTATATAGTTTTGGACCTCCTCAAAGTGTTATTCTATTTAAATGCTTAGTGAACATTCAACTTTAATAAGGAATGAAATACTTCATTGTTAAACCCTAGAATAGACATTTCAGAATTGTATCTATTTCCACAAGATAACATATTATCTACAACCAAACATGATTACTTAGTTCACAAGAGTGACACCATACTGTTAAACAAGAATCACATACTAGCGTATGCAACTTCAATTATGGAAGTCATCATAGATATCAACCATGTTAGAGGCATTACGAACCACAAATTGAGTTCTCCGTCTAGTATATAGGAATATATAGACTATAGAGACAGATATATAGATAGGCTCCCCTTATATATAAACATCCATCATATCATGTAAGTATGTATGGATTAGTATAGCCTAGTTGGACAACTTAAATTCCACTATTGAAAATTCTTGAAGAAGGATTTTTATCAAACTGGTAGTGAAGAGATTCAGACTTAGGTAATCTCTAGATAGAGGGAAGATGAGGTAGGATTCAAACACCTTGACCTTTTCTCAATGAACTTACAAACATGTCAGTAGTGACTTCTATAATGGACGTGCATTTAGCGTTGGAAATATTTATGGATTCTTGAATTCCCTAGAAATTAGAAAATTCAATGAGAGATCATACGAGTTCCAAGTGACTAAATAAAATCACATTATCTTGTTTACCTATGGTTTTGAGGGTAATTAAGTATAAAAATGCCGGCCTTAGGAGGATTAAGATGAGGGAACAAAGATGACCTATTTTAAATCAATTAGTCTTGAAGGTGTGTTGGTACTGGAAGACCATGATAAAACGGCCAAGGTACCGAATATTGCAACCAAACACTTAGAAAATTACATGGAGTTGTTGAAAATGTAAGGAATAGGGTGCTTAGACAAGTTCAAGGGGTGCCTAGGTGTACTATAGATTCTACGTATTGGGAACCCACAACTACAAAAATATAATCAGAATCTACATTTTCATAGTGTTGCACCAAAGTTGTTCACAAGCCTTCGTTGTTGAACCACCTGTATATCAGTGGACCATGATCACATGAGATTCATTTGTAACCTACAAAACAAAATGACCTCCTATGCAAAACACCTAAAACACAATCAAATCCTAATAAGATAAAAACTATAAAAATGGGGAGTCCATATTGACCTCTGGTGGCTCACTCGACTGAGTGACCTTACGATCTAGGTGTTGCACTACATCTCAGACTCCATGTAGTTTTGTGTGCGTGTGTGTAGAATCATGCCCTAGGAAGCTCTTGTGCAAGATGCACTTGATAGTGAGCAATAACTAGATGTAGCAATGTAAATAGATGTGTGGATGGAAAAATGAACTTCCCCTCCTATGCATGTATGTAGAAAATGCAGTCCCTTGTCCCTTGAGTGAGTGTTAGATGGATGCTTTGATGCTCTTAGAATGCCTTTGGATGCAACCTTAGGTGGTGATAGTAGATGCTTAGAGCTTGGTCCTTTATTATGGTCACATAGCTTTATATTTATATGATTCCCTTGTTTGAATTTCATAATTGACAACTAAAAGGTTGACCCATAAGAAAACAAGATGCCCAAAAGATAAAAGAGGCCCAAAAAGGGTGAGTAAGATATAAAGAGGTCAGGGGAACCTAAGGGGACGAGGGTGCCTAGGCGCTGGCATCCTGGCTAGGCGTTGGTGTCTAGAGTCAAGAAAGATAAAGCAATGAAGATCAAACTGGGTTGTGGGGTGTGCAAGACCAAAGAGGAAAGCAAGAAAGACAAAAAAGAGGCCAAAGATAGATGTCAATTACTAGTTTTCTTGCTTAGGAATCATATGAATAGTGGTATGTGATTAGGACCTAGAAATGTACCCAAGTGTGTGATTTAGTGTCTACATTTTCCCCCACTTTATGTTGTTGAGTGAATACTCGATAACATAAAGTAGATAAGAGATGCGTACCTGATAACCATGTAGATCAATGGTGAAAGTGTGCCAAGGAGACAAGAAAAAACATGGAGTGATAAAAATGAAGTTTGGAAGCTAAAGAAGAGGAAGTGACCCTAGGGGTGAAGCATATGTGTTATGTCGCGTTGTACCTATTGTCATTGTTGCTTGATGTGTTTGATGATGTGACTGCTGCTTCTCATAAGGACGGATCTACAAAAGAAGAGCAAAAGAGTAGTCAAAGTCGTGTATATGTGAAAATTCGATCCAAGTATGTAAAAATGCGAAAAAGAAGTAAAAGGAACAAGTGCATCTAATTTGTGATGAGTAAAAAGGATATAAAGTGTCCTAAAAATGTTGTAGAAGAGCGAGTTTTTTGGGAAATCTCATGCCAAGAACGAGTTTTTTGGGCGATCTCATGCCAAGTGCAAGTTTTTTGGGCGATCTCATGCCACGACAGAAGAAGTGTTGGGGAGAAAGGTCTAGTGTTATTCTCCATCCCTGACTGCTTCCTGAAATTTATACACCACTGCAGATGGTGTGATCCTGCTTTGTTCTAGTTTGATCAAGTTTGATAAGTTCGATCCAAGTAGAAAAAAGGAGATAAAATGCATTCTGATTGTTGGAGGACTGTGTCTATACTGATGAAAACTGCTCTGTGAAATGTTAAAAACTGCGCTGTTCATAAGAAAATGACTGTAACTGCCCCTGGTCATAGGCGCCTAGGAAAGGTCAGGGGTGCCCAGGCGCTCATGTCTGTATCTGGGTGCTGGCGTCCGTGCTGTGCTAAGGACCCAAGTCAGAATTTGGGCGGTTTCTGTAACTGTAGACTGTGTTGTTCCTGTACTGTGCAGGTCTGAACTGTGACTGTGTACTGCTGTATGGGGTGATTGATTCACCCAATGTATGCCCCCCTCATTTGGGGTGCATGTGACGTCACTAGGAGGATGTGGACCAAAGGAGAGGACCAGACACTAATATGAAATTGATTCCCTGCAGGGGAGGGAATGTGCTTGGTAGAAACCAAGGCACATGTAAACAAAGTGGCTAGAAACATGTGTTAGTGCAATCAAGACAAATACGCATATAGAAGACAATGTGTAATCTAGCAATCAAGAAGACAATGTAGACCACAAAAAGTGGGTTTCAAACATGGGACATCGCTCACAATGTCGCAAGACAATCAGGCCAAAGTGGCCAAAAGCATACAAACAATGAACAAACAAGACATAGGGCAAAGCCCTGCAAACAATGGCATAAAATGGAAAACAATGGTACAAAACAGTAGCAAGAAAAATATCAGACAACCATGGTGGCAAATAGTTCCTACAAAAAAATGTTGCACATGAAGCACCCGTTAGCATGTTGTTAGAAAGATAAAAAGTATGTCAAAGCATGTATCCATCCGATAGAAGGTAAGTAGTGTGCTAGTAAGCATAGGAAGTAGTATAGAATGAAACAATAACACATGTCATGTGTATGAAAGTAGATGCCCCCAAGAGCCTCAATGGGACTGGTAAGAGGTATGCAAAGTGAATGTGAAACATCCATGTGCCCCCATGAGTAAATGATCTATGTAAAGTATGCATTCACAACTAAAGAACAAGTGAACGTCATGTGTATATAGAAAAGATAATGACATAAAAAATTATGTCTAGCATAGTGAAGAAAAGTGTTGTTGGGCACATAGCGTGTATAGAGTGAATGACAAGAGTCATTTCAACCAAGACCCTATGTAGTATGAAGTGAGAACTAGAGTGTGTCAAGGGTATGTTGTGTATGAATGTGATAGCTAGAAAGATGCCCATCGAATGTGAAATGTGAATGTGTGAGAGTGTGAGGAATATAGTATGACCCCTCAACAGTCAAGTGAACCATAGAACAAGAGTGTGTCATCAGGGAAATGGTTTGAAATGTGTGCGCTAGATAGATAGATCAATGAAGCATAGAGTGTAAAGAGTGTGAGTGAATGTGTGAGGTTCATTTCAAATTTAGACCCTCAATAGTCGAGTATGAACCATGGAACTAGAGTGCATCATAGGGTAGTGTGATGTATAATAATGTGATGTGAGAGAGATGTGTTGTGAATCATAGAGTGTGAAATGTGTCGTGTGTATGATGTGAGGTTCATGGATGTAGTATGCCCTCAACAATCAAGTGTGAACCGTAGCACAAGAGTGCGTCATAGGGTAATGATGATACAAAGTTGTGTATCAATCAGTGTAAGATGCATGAGAAAGATAGATGCGAAGCAAAGAGCATAATAGTGGAATTGTGAGACACCAGATGATGCTAAAGGGGGGAGAGTAAGCATGATCCCCCCAAGTGTATGATATGAATATGTTATCTGAAAAAAAGTGAAGGTAATTTGTCCTCCACTTGATGCTTGCAAGAGATAAAACGTGATGTGACCATGCTCTGAAGATCAGTGATATATGAGGATGTATCAGTGAGTGTACACCTATGTGAATGATACAAATGATGTATGTGAACACCTATGTGAAGGAGACCTGAGGTGATGTACCTATGTGAAGGAGATGGAGGTGATGTTAACCTATGTGAAGGAAGACTAAGGAGGTGATGTACACATATGTGAAGGACTACGAGGAGGTGATGTGCACCTATATGTGAAGGAGGTGATGTGCCTGAGTGAAGTGGACCTAGGCTGATGAGATGGACTAGTGGACCGATGATACTGAGTAGGTTGTGTGTGAAAAAGGAACCTAGGAGAAGATTTCACTTTATATTTGAGAGGTCTAAGGGACCTAGATGCTCTAGAGAGTGTAATGAAAACCTCAAGAGGAGGCTGAGGACATGATGTGCATGGCAGAACACCTTTGATGGTGATAACTTAATTGTTTGTGAATGAAATTTAGACATAAGTGATTCATGGAAATGATAGCCTTGAGAACACGGAGCCAAGGGAATACCTAAAAGCATGTCACACCTTTTGATTGAAGGTGCCACAAGAAATGGCACAAGCATGGTAAGAGGCCAAACTATAACTGAAAGCTTGACATAACCATAAGATTTAGGAACTAGATATGAAAAATGAGATAGTGAATAATTAATAGCAACTAGAAGTGTAATAGAAGCACACACCACATATGAATCGATGGATCAATCATTGTGTTATTGATAACATGATGTTTGATAGAAGCATTGATATGTAATGTGTCAGAAGAGAATGTAGCATGATAGTCATGATCAGAGAATGTAATGAATGGTGGAGATGCATCAACATGAGCAACTAGAAAATCAAGAGCCCCCAATGAAGGAGGAGGCACTACATGATATGTATGATTAGCTGAAGAATCAAGTTGCTTTCTTGTCATGCTTAGGAAGAGGATAATTAAAGATTTTGATCTTTTTATTTTCATTGACTAGCATAGATGTTGAAGGCTCAGGGAGCTCAATTGCATTATTTTCAATGATATCTTGAATAAGATGTCTAAGTTTGAAACATCGATCAGTAGAATGCCCAATGCATTGATGATAGTCACATCTAAAATTTTTGTTATAATTGTGATCCTTTAGGGTGAGATGGATCCAGATTAAGTGGAGGAGGAAGCATAATAAGATTTCTCTCAACAAGTTGTGGCAATAAATATGGAGCACAAGGAAATTTATGAATGTATGCTTTGGAGGTTTCCATTGAAGATTTTCAGGAGTAGAGACAATGTTAACAAGTAGATTTTTCTTCAGATGGCTTAGTAGATGGCTTGAAAGTTGATTTTCTTTGAAATCGAGTAGAAGATGAATCTTGATCATGATATTTAAGCTTTCCCATAGATAATAGTTTACTTTCACATAAATTAAGAGTATGACATAGATGATCAAATGATGGAGATGTCTCAAAGATGACACTCTCTTGTAGAGGTGGTAAGAGACTTTGGACAAATAGATCTTGAAGTTCAGAGTCCATGAGTACATTAGACATCTTAGCTAAGTTGTTCTTATATCGTAAAACATAATCCGCTAGATGCTCATTAGATCCTTGTTTAATTTGTGCAAGTTGAGCATAGGATATCTTAGAACCGATATTGATTGAAAAATGAGTGAGAAAAGCATCAGCTAAATGTGTAAATGATGTTATTGAATGGACAGGTAGATCATAGAACCAATGCATTGCATAATCTTGGAGACTTCTAGGAAATAGCTTTGCTAGTAAAGTATGATCATCCACATAATCTAGACATGCCACATGAAATGCTTAGAGATGCTCTTGAGGGTCACCATGGCCTTTGAAGGTGGGTAGCTTAGGGGTGATGAAATTTGGAGGAAGTGGATAGGTGAAATGGTGGGTGCAAAAGGAGTGTGAAGGAGTAAAGTGGAATCAAGAGATGGAGATGCATGAGAAGTAGCTATTTGAAGTTGACAAATTTGAGTTTGCAAATCCTGATATAAAGAAGTTAAATCAGGAGTATTTGAAGAAGATCCAGGTTGTGCAATAGAAGCATTAGGTTGAATGATGGGAGTGGTAGTAGTGGGAATGGAAGTAGGAATATGAAGGGGTTGAGTGGAGGCCATGGAAGCTGAGGAAGAACCGATAAGGGGTGTAGAAGCAACATCTCGAGAGTTTTTAGTAGCTATCAAAGCATGGAGAATATGTAGAAGATGGGTAGGATTGTCACGCAAAGCTTGACAAAAATTGGTAAGCTTGTCTAATTGCTCTTGATCAACGTTGGTGTCCTCATCATATGATTGCTCACTATCAGATGTTTCAATGTTTTTGAGAGGAACATTTTGAGAGTTAGCAAAGGGGTTATCAGATTTAACCATTGATTTAGAAACCCTACGGGTAGATGGAGGGAGCTCTATATGCTCAAAAGACCCAAAATGACCACTATGGGTGATGGGCATAAGAAGAAAACCCTAGAAATAAGGTTGGGTTTCGAGCGATGGGTTCACCAAATGATTTAACAAATATGGAAATTTGTAAAACCCTAATTTTAGATTCACATGTAATAAATAAAAGACTAAAGTATAGATATGACACAAGCAATAAGCTAGATAAAAATGAAACCCTAAGTGCAAGAGAGAGGATAAACGACTTAACTGATTTCGCAATAAATCCCATGAAGTGTTCTAGACTGGAAAACTGATTAAACAAGAGGAGGAATTGTTGCAACCTCATTCAGAAAATTCAGAACTGTCGGATATGCCTGGACTAGGGCACCTAGACTGGGTCAGGGGCACCTAGGTGCTAGAGACCTCTTCTAGGTGCATGTGACTGTGAAAATGGTCAAGAAATATGATTTTTTTGTGTGTCACAAATGTTGCTAACCTTTCGTTATTGTTCCTTGTATGTCGTTATGATCCATCGTAGAGTTCACCTGTAACCTGAAAAAAAAATGATCTCCTGCAAAACCCCAAAACACATCAAATCCCAAAAAGAAAAAGATGTAAATGGGGAGTCAGACTACCCCTAGTGGTCACCCGACAGAGTGAACTTACGACTGAGTGTTGCACTACATCTCAGACTCCATGTAGTTCTTGTGTGTGTGTGTGTAGAATCATGCCCTAGGAAGCTCTTGTGCAAGATGCACTTGATAACGAGCAATAGCTAGATGTAGCAATGTAAATAGATGTGTGGATGTCAAAATGAACTTCCCCTCCTATGAAGTGTATGCAAAAATGCAGTCCCTTGTCCCTTGAGTGAGTGCTAGATGGATGTTTTGATGCTCTTAGAATGCCTTTGGATGCAACCTTAGGTGGTGATAGTAGATGCTTAGAGCTTGGTCCTTTATTATGGTCACATAGCTTTGTATTTATATGATTCCCTTGTTTGAATTTTGTAATTGACAACTAAAAGGCTGACCCATAAGAAAACAAGATGCCCAAAAGATAAAAGAGGCCCAAAAGGGGTGAGTAAGATACAAAGAGGTCGGGGCGCCCAGAGGGGACGAGGGCACCTGGGCACTAACATCCTTATTGGGTGCTAGTGTCTAGAGTCAAGAAAGATAAAGCAATGAAGATCAGACTGGGCTGTGGGGTGTGCAAGACCAAAGAGAAAGTAAGAAAGACAAGAAAGAGGCCAAAGATAGATGTCAATTACTAGTTTTCTCACTTAGGAATCATATGAATAGTGGTACGTGATTAGGACCTAGAAATGTTAAGATTTTTAAAAAATACCTATAAATTCTTCATGAAAAGTTCAACATATTACAAGAAGATTGAAATGAATAAGATGAAGCCACTAAAGATAACAATGTAGTTGAAAATGCCCACTAATCTAATTCAACTTGGAAAAATAGTTTACCCAACAATTTAAGCATTTGTCCAAATGCTCTTGATAGCAATGACCCAAACTAGGTTGAGTGCAATAGGAAATTGATGTAGAACTATAAATCATGAAAAAGTAATGACAGATCAATAAATTTTACCTCCCTATTTCAAGTTCCATCAAATTGTAATAGACCATCAAAAGAAGATGCCTATGATATCATTGGAAGCCATTGCTAGATTATGTTAGGTCATATTAACATAAATCTCAAAGGATTGATATGACCTAAATATCCCAACATGTCCTTACATGTTGGTTCCCTTCTTTGGTATCATTTCTAGTTTTAATGCATTTTACTACATGAGCAAAATCAAAATTATGAAAATACATGCTCAGCGGAGATGGGACTTCAAATTTCATGAGTATGTGGATTCTCTAGTTGAATTTTTTTTACAAAAAATATTGATACTACCCACTTAATAACTTACTCCTACAATTTGGCGACATCTTTTTATTTAATAATACTTGATGTGGTGATGCTAAATAATGTACATTTTTATTCAAGTCAGATTAGTAATCCTCCGTTACAATGATGTCTACTAAGGATTGTGATTAAACTTGAATTTGGAATGACCCTTCTACTTGAGTACAATACCTGAGGACAACCACCTTCCATTTAGTGATCTTAAATTGCCATAGCGAAAATGATGTTGGCAGTGTTTGGAGGGGGATGGCCTCACAAGAATTTTGCAATATGGCTTAAAAAGTGTCGAAGAAGGAGTTTGGACCTTGGTATAAAAAACCAAGGCAACACTTGTACAAATTAAAGGAGACTTTGAATCGTTCATCTAGATCTAGATTCCTTTCATTACCATAAATAGTATCCTCTAATATAAATTGGAAATATTTAGAGGAGAGACAACATTCATATTTAAACAAGAATATTGTTTCATCCTACGAAAACATCCGAAAAGATAATTTCCAATAGTTTGATCAAGTTTTGCCAAATCTGGGAATTTCGAAATGCATTGATGAGGAGAACATTTTTTGGAAGTTATTTCCTAAAAAATTGTACACAAGTAATTTATTTAGGATGGCAATCTAATTTACCATTCATGAAAAGCCTCTAGTTTGGGTATGAATTTTCACCATTTACCTAAAATTCTAAAGTATCAGTCGAGATTTTAATTTAGTCCATGGATTAATTGAATTTGGGGTATAGGACACTTTAATATTGAAGTTCAATGCCACTTATTTAGAGAATCAAATTGCCTTGATCTTTGAAGTACAATTTTAACATCAATGTGAAACCTACTTTTGGGTTCTTACAACACAAGTTTTATAGGATACATTATCAAAACTTATCGAATGAATACATGATTTTCTCCATAAAAATTGGATGAGAGAATAATGAAACTCACTTTATTTAACGATGTGTGCCAGAAACTGATTTTGTTAACCATATGAATTAAAAATAGGTGAAATTGAATTCAACCTTTATCATTTGAGTATTTAGTGACTAAGGGAAATGTATCGGAGTGAGTGTGAAGGAGCATAACCAGCTTCCAAAATGACAATGTGTTATCTAGAAGGAACTTCTCTTCAAATATTTTTGTCATCACAATGATCTTTTAGCAATAACCAAGGGATCATGGATATCTTTTGATTTATTTATGTTCATGCATTAGAATAAATTGTAACTTAGATTAAAGCTTTCTAAGGATGTCAGATAAATGATGAAGTCGCATTTCTAAAAGGTCATTTAGTAATATTCCGTATTTAAAAATCCTCACAATCTATCAATTGTTAAAGAGCCATTAATTCCTAGAAGCATTTGGGTTAAAAGTAGCTGATCTTACCTCCACATTAGCCAAGTGGTGATAACCAATGAGTTGATTACCAATGATTGTCATTCCAAAACATTTTCATTAACTTGCAAAATACCCATAGATTTCGTAAGATACTTTTGAGTTGTATTTGGAAACTTTTCTTGCTTACTTTAAAGAACCCTGGGATCAAAGTTGAAAACATGGATAATATGAAGAAAAAGTCCAATATGCCTGCCTCCAGGTCAAGTAGTGATTTAGGATCCATCATGTTTACATGTCACTTAGGTCAAGTCATTTTCTTCAAGACCAAGACTTGAACCAGGTTTTTAATATACAAAAATGGAGGCCATGAACATCCTAGATAGGAATTTTCTGCATAAAGGATGTATCCATCTTGTAAATCTACTAAAAGGCACCTATACAAGTTTAATGTGGAATAACTCAATGATAAACCCTTACAAGATCTTCTAAGAAGATAGTTAATGCCCCTAGAAAGCCAAAACCTTGGTGTTTCAAATCCTTTAACCTAGAGCCCATCTCTACCAAGTCATTGGATTAGAATTTCAAGTTAGAAGTGCATACCAAAGCAATTTTTCAGCTTCTAATTTAGATTTTTTGGATCATGTTGGTCTTGTACCCGTGGAATATTTAACCTTCCTCCATAAGTTTAAACTATGATGTATTCAAGAAATTACATAAAATATATGGATTAATGAGATTAATATATTGTCATCCTGTGGATTATAATTTATTCCATTTTTTGACTTGTTGATCAAACATACTATCTTCAGCATCTACAGTGAAGCATTGACGACCATGCCAAGAAGTAATAACATGGAAATTTAGTAAATTCTTTCACCAAAGTAGTGAAAATCTTCCAAGCACTTCAGATACAAAGCCATAAGTTAGGTCTATCTAGAAAGTACTTATGTGAAGAGTGTACTAGTTGCATACCCAGCCATTTGAAAGAGTTGGAATCGTTAACTTCAAGACCATGCATGCAAATTTCCTGAAGTTAATTTCATCATTTGATCAGCATAAGGAAAGATTCTTTTAGCACCTAGTCACCATTACTAGTATTGGTATCTTCTAAAATGCTAACAATAATTCCCCTTATCTAATTCCCTGAGTTTCCAACTTTTTTGGCACTTTATGATAGTAATATTTAGAATTTTCTTAGGTCATAAAGGGTAGGTGGCTAATGGACATCCTTTTTATATGGATCTAAAGATATACCAAAAATCCAAGTTGTTATAAGACCATTATAATGTTTGTGGACCAAATCACTAGTCAACTACATTTTGATAGTTGAATCCATTAGCTCCATTGGGATCCAAGGCTTAATTATGTTGAGTTGTGGAGCTCAATTACTTCATTTTAGCATGCAATTTGAAACTTGCTAGAAAATACAGTAACTGGTATCGGTTATGAGGCAGACTGGGCATCGGTCACCTGGTAGGGACTAACATCGGTCAAGAAAGGAAGGACCGGCATCGGTTAGGGCTAACCAACATCAGTTACCTGTGCGTGAGTGTTTTAATTAACTCTCGGTAATTAGATCTATTTTTAGAATTAAAGTATATCTATTGATTGTAATTACATGGCTAAGTGCCCTAAGTCTATATATGACTATATAAGCATAAAAGCTAGGGTTTAGAAGTAAGAATTAGAAGATGATCATCAAGAATTAAGTAAGACTTGAAAAATTGGAGAGAGAGAAAAGAGAAGCAAAAGCTTGAGAGAAAGAAAGTATTGTACATCTGAGAGGTGTGGAAGATTGTAAATCTTCATTGTATATCTTGTCAAAGCTTTGGATAATAGATTGGCTTGTTTCTTGGTGGACGTATCCCACACTGGGTGAACCACGTTAAATCTGGTGTTGATTTATGTCTCTTGTTTTGTATATTTCTTCTGGTAGAATATCCACTTTTATTTACATGTATGCTTAGATCTGATATATATTATCTGTACAACCGGTGTGCTAACCCCAACAACTGGTATCAGAGCTTTGTTTGAGGGTTTTGTGTGTTGACAGATTTACTCACAGAGGGTTTTCTGATTGAGTGGGAGCTACAACAATGGCAGAAGAAAACAAATACAAGGTAGAGAAATTTGACAGCCGAAATTATCAATTATGGAAGATGCAGATTGAGGATTATCTATATCAAAGAGATTTGTACTTACCGTTGGATGAGAATTCTAGACCTATGAAGATGACTGATGAAGAATGGAAGATTCTTGACAGAAAGGCTTTGGGATCTATAAGATTGAGCCTGGAAGCATCCGTGGCTTCCAATATTACAGAAGCAGCTTCTACGGTAGAGTTAATGAAATCTCTTAGCTAATTTATATGAAAAACCTAGTGCTTCAAATAAAGTTTATTTGATGAAGAAACTATTTAGTTCTAAGATGCATGAAGGTGGATCTGCATCTAGTCATTTGAATGATTTCAGATCTATTGTAAATCAGTTAAAATCAGTTGGAATACCATTTGATGATGAAGTGAAAGCACTTTTATTCTTATTTTCTTTGCCTGATAGTTGGGACAACTTGGTAATGGCTATTAGTAATACAACATCTGCTAATAATATTTTGAAGTTTGATGATGTGGTTAGTGTAATCTTGAATGAAGAAATTCACAGGAAAGTACAGAGGAAACATCATCTGGAAATGCTTTGAATGTAGAAAGCAGGGGAAGTAGAAGGAGAGATCCAAGAGTAAGAGTAATGGGAAATCAAAGTCAAGGGATGGACAGATCTAAATCCAGAAGTAAGGGAATTACTTGTTGGAAATGTGGAAAGAAAGGACATGCAAAGAAAGATTGTTGGTCAAAGGATAAAGAGAACCAACAACCAGATAAAGGTAAAGAAGAAAATCTTGTTACATCAGAGGTAATGCAAGATGCTCTTATTCTTTCTTTAGATAATAGAATTGAATCATGGGTTTTAGATTCAGGAGCTTCTTTCCATGCAACCCCTAATAAGGGTTATTTCAGAAATTATGTCCAGGGTAATTTTGGGCATGTTTATTTGGGTGATGATGAACCTTGCAATATTACTGGTAAAGGGGAAGTTCATCTAAAATTGCAGAATGGAAATACATGGGTATTGAAATATGTGAGGCATGTGCCAAGCCTCGTGAGGAATCTTATTTCTACAGGGCAACTAGGTGAATCTGGTTGCATGGTTACTTTTACAGGAGACTCTTGGAAAGTCACCAAGGGTGCTTTTGTTGTGGCAAGAGGTAAGAAGGTAGGAACATTATATTTATCTACCTGTATTACTGATTCCTTTTCTACACTATCTACTTCAGATTCAGATGCATGCATGTGGCATAATCGGCTAGGCCATATGAGTCAAAAAGGAATGCAGATCTTAAAGGCTAAGGGTAAGTTATCATATTTGAAAGATTTAGATCTTGATTTCTGTGAGCATTGTATCTTTGGAAAGAAAAAGAGAGTGAGATTTCTCAAAGTTGGGGCAACTAAGAAGGAGCAAAAATTGGAGCTTGTACACTCAGATGTGTGGGGACCATCTCAGGTAGCTTCTCATGGAGGATCCCAGTATTATGTTACTTTCATTGATGATGCTACAAGAAAGGTATGGGTTTATTGTATTAAACATAAATCTGATGTTTTTGAGACTTTTAAAAGATGGAAAGCCCTTGTTGAGAATGAATCAAATTCTAAGTTAAAGTGCCTTAGATCTGACAATGGTGGTGAATACTGTAGCAAGGCTTTCAATGATTATTGTTCAGTGAATGGAATACGTAGAGAAATAATGGTTCTAAGAACACCACAGGAGAATGGTGTTGCAGAAAGAATGAACAGGATAATCATGGAACATGCTAGAAGTATGAGGATACATTTTGGATTGCTCTTGCAGTTTTGGGCAGAAGCAGTTGATACAGTAGTTTATTTGATTAACCATGAGCCTTCAAGTTCACTAGATGGAGGAATACCAGCAGAAAAATGACTATGTTGATAAGTCATCCCTAGAGAGCAGTGGTTGCAACTGAAATCACAGCACTAGGAACGGCTACATTGTCCTCCACGGGCTGAAGGTGAGGAGTGCCTGGTGGGAGACATAGGTACTTGGACAACATTGCATGGGGTTTCCCCCAGTAGCATAGCAGAGTCTGGAGGTGGTCCACCTCCAATGCCACCTTTTTTTCTTGAACTTGAATCTGTAGAAATGCATTGGAGATAACCATAAATTTATTATAAATCGAGAAAGATTGATCAACTACAGAATTAGCAAAGAAAAAACATTTCTTTCTTTCCATATCCAAAATAAAATCTTCCCTCTTAAAAACATCCAAATCTGTGTGAACATAGGCAGAAGTTTGGGATTATATCCCAAGAGGATATGTTGTCAAGTGAAACAGTGGGGCCATGAGGAAAAAATAAGAATAGATCCAGTTCCAGGAAATTTGAGCTTTGGGACAGAACCAGAAGACATGCAAAAGCGTTTCCAGATGCCCACATAAGGGGCAATTGGGAGCCAAAATCACAATTTGAACAAGACGAGCCCTGGTAGGAAGGCCTTAGTGTAGAATGCACCAAAGAAAATGAGCAATTTTGGGCTCCACACATATAGTCCAAACAATCTCAAATCGTCTACCCCAGGTAGATAGAGTGGCTTGAATTTCGCAACAAGTATTAAGCTTGTCCACCATGGGCAAATGGGGCGAGAGCCATCGATAGCCTTTTCTGGCTTTGTAGTTACAGAAAGGAGTATCAGCATACCACTTCCAGTTTTTCCATCATGGGTGAGAGGAATGCACAACAATCTTATGTACTATGTGTCCAGGAACCAAATTGATCATAGTATTGAAAGTACCTTGATCTTGGTTGGAAATCCGAAACAAAGATTTAAAATCCAACCAAGATAACCAGGATTGCGTGTTTTTGTAGAAGAAGTCCTCGATGGTGTGAATTTCGTGTTTGAAGAATTTGAGCACAGAGATTCCCGGGACCTCTGTTAAGCATTGATATTGGGATAGAAAAATTGGCGACCGCCAGAGAGATTGTTGGTTAAAAGATAAACCATTACGAAAGCCATCCCCTTTCTATAAAATCCAAGGTTTGACACATTCCCACGCTTTCCAAATACTTTTAAGCACAAAAGTGCCAACAATTTTGACAGGGACAGGAGTGATGAGCAAATTGACAAACCCTAAGCCTTTCCACGAAGGGTGGTCATAAGGAGAGCCTTCCACAATGCCATGTCGTATGAGAACTTTCCAAGATTCTTGACCAATGATGCTTCTAATAATCCACTTAGCACAAAGAGCGTGCCCTTGGCGTTGAATGTGAATAATCTTGAGGCCTCCAGAATTGTGAGGCAGACAACATATATCCCATGCTACTCGATGAAAATCTTTGCCAATAGAAGCATTACCCCATTGGAAAGCTTTGAGCAGTTTTTCAAGCTTCTGAATGGCTTTGGAGGGAACCCAAAAAGACGAGTATTAGACATGGGTTGCAGCAAGAACTTTAGAGTAGATTTGGAATTTTCCAACCAGAGACAAAGGCCTAGTAAGCCAATATTCTAATTTTGTTCACCACCCGTTGAATGACATAATGCCATAGTTCAACCAAGGAGGCTTGAAAAGCAAAAGGAATAACTAGAAATTTGAAAATCTCGCCATGATGTAGAATTTTCCAATCAAATGTGGCAAGCCAATCTGACGCACGGGAAGGAAAGATTGTCGGTAACATTGGGTTTTTTTCGCCATTAGAATGGATGACCCAAAAGCTATGCATAAATTATCCAAGCATTGCATAGCATTACAAATGTTATTCTTCATCCTCAATAAGTGTAAGGAAGGAATCGCCCGCAAAATGCCCATTGAGGAGCTGAGAATTGGGCTCATCAGGCAGCGATATTCCACGAACAAGACCTTGTGCTTTGACATGAGCTAAGAGATAACCAAAGCCTTTGGTCACCAGTACATACGGTGCAGGGGTAAGAGGGAAACCTTGTCTGAAAGACTAGAAAAGTCCAAAGGACTCTGAGCGGAGGCCATTGATAGAAATTTGAGCAGAAGCATCTGCAAATAGCATATTGACGAATTGAATAAAAATGGGTCCAAAGCCAAGGGCCTGAAACATGGCAAGAATGAATGGCCATTCAATCTGATCATAAGCCTTCTCAAAGTCAATCTTGATAAACATGGCGGCCTGATGAGATATGTGAGCCCATTCCATGCCTTCCCCACACTGCAATGATGTTATCTAGGATGAAACACCCCTGTATGAAGCCTGTTTGCTCTGGCTGAATAATAGCAGGCAGAAGATTGCGTAATCGCAGAGCTAATGCTTTGGCAATGATTTTGCAGGAGACATTCAACAGCGTAATCAGCCGCCAACAAGTGATTTTCTCGGGATCTCCTTGCTTAGGGATAAATTTAATGTTTCCATTATTAATGTGTAGCCCTAGGGATTGGCTCTGAAATCCTTCAAGATAGACCTGAAGAAGGTCTTGCCCAACGGAATCCCAAAGATCTTTATAGAATTCACAAGGGAATCCATCACAGCCTAGTGCTTTATCATTAGCCATTTGCATAGTGGCTTCATGGAGGTCTTCAATGGTAAGCATTCTTTCACAGATCACCTTCTGAGCCTCTGAAAGCTTGCATGGCACAACACCCAAACATTGGTCAAGAGCAGTTCAGCGAGCTGTGGAGGGTGGTTGAGCTTGAAAGACGAACTTGTAATGGCGCACAAAGGCTTGCAACATAAGTTGTGGGTCAGTAATTTGAGCTCTGTTGTCCATGATAGCTCGGATTTGTTGAGAAGGATTTTTGTCTTGGAGAGAAAGAAATAATTCTTTCGAAACTTGATCTCCAATCTTGAGCCAATACATCCGAGCCTGGATCTGAGTGCCTCTGTCATTATAGTTGTCCGCAATTTGGATTTGATGTCAGAGTGTCACAACTTGCAATTGCAGAACGCTTCAAAGAAGGGATCGCCTTGAAGTGCCACCATCACCTAGCTGGGAGCTGAGGTGTTAGCAGTGTATGAGCGGCGTTGAATTTTTGCCAACTGGCGGCCGTAGATTCTAAGAAATCTAGTAGTCTGAGTTAGTGCATCTTCCCACCATTGTAACATGTTGGTTTGCATAGGTGGATGAAACTGCTGATAGTGACTGGGTTGTGAAGCTAAATTCCAAACCTGCTTGATATGATTGATAATGCGGCCATGTTGCATCAAAGCAATATTAAGAAAGAATTGGCCTTTATGACAAAATGGGCGCGCATCATGCCAACAGATACAAAATCGTATAGGAGAGTGGTCCTAAAGGAAAAAGTTAGGCATGACCTCCACTGACATAGAATAAATGTTATCAAACTCAAAAAAATTATGAGCAAACAACATGGCCTTGTCAAGCCGTTTAAGGACGCGATATGTCCATCCATGAAGATTGGATCATGTTTACCAAGCTGTAGAGGTGGGAAAGTGAGATGTGTTAGGATCAAAAAATATGAATTTATTTCGCATGAAGTACCACGCTTCCCTTTCACCAGGTGTCCACCTCATATGCAATTGGCCACATTTATCATTTGGGGATTCAACCATATTAAAATCTCCAATTATTATCCAGTAGGCATCGGGAATGGAGTTGGCTATCCACTGCCACAGATTGGCCCTTTCAGCCGCATCATTCGAGGCGTAAATATTTATGAGCCCAAAAGGGCGACCATCAATATTAAAGAGGACCCATATGACACGGTTGGTGAGGTCGATTCCATGGTCAATTAGTAAGGGCCACCATTTAGGAGCAAAAAGCAAAATTAATCCCCCACGCCCCTGCTTCATGATTGCTACAGAAAGCCAAGCTATGTAGGCCTAAATGGGTTTACATACCATCTGTAACTGAAAACCTGTAATTTTTACTTCCTACAAAAACAAAACGTCCAGATTTGCACATCATTGTCAAGTTTCACGCACCACGTATTTACGACAGGAGTCTGTAAGACCCCTAACATTCCAAGATAAATAATTCATGGGAAATGTTGGTCAAGAGCCGTATCCCATCCTCTAAGCCATCAAGGGTATCATATTGATTGTGCATGAAAAGAGCATCATTATGCTACAAAAAATCTCTGCAGATCAATTTTTTTTTCCGGTCGGCATACTCAATGTTGTATTCCACTTCGGTGGAATCCACATTGTGTGCTGGGCTATGGTCCCGAGAGATGCGAGAGGGACTTCGGGGTCGTTTGGAAGGCCCTTGTGAATTGCTTGGCAACAACAGTGGAACTGAATGTGGGATGGGGACGTGAGAAACATAATTTTTCTGGTCCATGAGAATCGATGCCGCGAGGGGCGTGCTAGAATACTTTGGTAACGGGGTAGCCGAGATAACAACGATAGTTGGTTCTTTAGCAACAGTTGTAGGCTCCTTGACTGAAATATTGAGAGAATGTTCCTTAACAACTGGTTCCCGATGGCCATGTGAGTCAGAGGCTTTGGATTGTTGGGCTTTGTTATTGTTTCGTCCGGCCCCCGACAACTTGCCAACCTTCCTCCTGTTGGGGTTTGACTAGACTCAAGAGTTGTTTTGGCCACAGGGCGGTTATGGGGTACATAGAGCGGACAATCCTTGATCTTGTGATCAGACGCTTGACAACATAATCAAGTGTTGGGTAGATTGATATACATGACCCGCTGGGAATAGCATTTATCGCCCATTTGAATATCCACAAATTCTTTGAGATCCTGCGAGAGATCAATCTCAACACATACTCGCTTCTAAGGACGAGCACGATAAAACTTATGGGCTTCCAAGCATACTACCTGCCCAAGCGAAGCTACAATTTGTAGCAAAAAATGTACACATGACAGAGGAAGACCAGGAAATTCAATCCATACAGGCACTTTGAGGGCGGTATATTCAGATACCACAAAGTCCGTGTGTCAGGGTGTTAACACAAGCAACGAGTTGCGGACATACCAAGTGGTTTGCTTAACTAGAATATTGGGTGCATTAGCATGGTCAGAGAAACGAAAAAGAAAGAGACCCTTGGTCATGTTTTGAACGCTATCCAGTCAGACCCCATGAGGGGTCCCAGACTGTGTTAGGTCAGGATTTGAGCATACTTTCAGAGGGGATTCGACCCACAAAATACCCAATGAGGCAAAATTGTTCTAACCATTAACAAACAACATTAAATTCAGGAATGGGCAGAATTACATCTGGAGGAGAGAGATTACCCCGTGAAAAACCTTTGGGACGAACTTCCTAGGGCGCTTTGCCGGCAGCGCCATTGCTCGCTCCACCATCTCCTGTTGTGGCTGAAACAACTGGGTTTGAAGATGGTGAGGTCATTATATAGGGGATGCCAAGAGGGCAAGAAACCCTATGAGAGACTATATCAATAAATTCCCGCAAAACCCGAAAAGGCCACGGTGTGACGGTTAGGAAGGGTAAACCCTAGAAGAGCCGACTCAGGTTTTGCATCAGAGTTGCAGAGCCAATTCTAAACTCGTACCCTTGTTTCTAAAGGATTAATGATAAATGATAAATGATGATAAAATGATAGAGGAAATAATGAGATATTAATGTGATAAAATGGATTAACTAATAATAATTAATCTTACAATTAATTATTATATGGATGATGTTGGGATGTCTATGGGATGGGTTAACTGTGATTAAGCATGTCGACATTTTAGATGTATACATTTTTCCCCTCTTTGAAGTGTTATTGTGGAACAATGAAGGTTCGAAGATGATATATATATTAGGATAGTTATATGATGCCCCCTTAAGGGGTTAGGCGGGGAGGACATGATTCAGGTAACCACTCAAAAAGAGGAGAGGCCCAAGTTACTAGATGGGAGAGGATTAAAGGGTTTAATGATTAGAGGTTTAGAATATTAGAGGATTAGAGGATTATATGAGATTAGAAGAATAAGATATAAGAGAGGATGAGAGGAGATTATAAGATTAGGAGAGAGGAGGATTAGAGGATTAGGAGAGGAGAGGAGATATTGGATTCCCCAGTCAACGGTGTATGACAAGGGTGAAGATTTAGGATTTTGGATTTAGATGATGCGTGAGTCAAGGGGTTAGATTGTGATGGTTTTGGATTATAGGATGTTGGATTTGAAGGGGTTGGATGCCCTAGTCAATGATGGATGACAAGGGTAAAGATTTATGATTCAGGATTTGGAGATTTTAAATTTAGATTTGAGGATTGGAAGATTGACGATGTTTGGATGAGAGAATAAGGATTGGGTTTGATGATCGAGTTTGATTGATGAGAGGATGTTAGAAGATTCCCTAACCAAGGGGGGGAATTTTTTTTTAGATTTTTGAATGTTTTTATGGGATTTCAGAACCCAGGGATTGACAGGTTCCCACCTTACAAGAACTAAAAGATTTATCATTATACTCAGACTAAAAAAAGAACAAAATTACATATAGATCTATACGCTCAAACAATAGATCAACGTCATACCGGCTCGACTAACCCCAACACAAAAACTAACACTAAACAAGAAAACTAGACCAAATTGGTGGTTCCATGCCCCATCACCTCCTTACGCTCACCCAGAGACACACCAGCCTTAGTAGACCGCAACAGCAAGGAGAAGGTAGAGCTGAGCTACCTGCGGAGATTTACCACCCTGGGAGAAGGTGGAGCCACTAGAGCTAACAATGCGTAGGTTAATCCAACATCTCTAAACAGTTAACTTCCCCACACCCTACCGCTGCTTCTACCAAGTGAACTTCCAAATAGCAAAACACATTAAGATCTGATTTCCTCGGTCCAACAATTACTGGAATGATCTTCCTAGCCTCTGCAAGATCTATCCCTTCTTGAACCACCACTAGAATTAGAAGCCCCTGAACAGAATTTAGCAAGGGCTTCAACCAAATTTACCGTATGCTTCTCTTTCATATAAAACAAGGTGAATAACCCACACCTCCTTCAAATTTTGGAAAACTAGTAAAATCCTTGACACAAACCAAGAGATGACTTTAGAGTTAACACAAGCATGATGAGAATCACCCAGGTAATCCTCAGCCAACACCCTTGAAATTATATCACATGACGAGTCCTCTTCTGCCCTGAAAATAATTCAAAGGTGAGCTTTAGAAATACATCCCCCACAAAATACATCTCCCTCCTGGCACCATGCAAAAAGATAAATGAAAGAGAGGGAATCACCATCCTACAACCCAAGAAACATGCCAACTAAAAACACCACTACCAATTAAATTCAAGGACCCTCGACAATGATGTTACTTAATGACATCATTCCTCGCTTCGCAAGAAATAAAATCTAGAAGGCCTTCCCACATGTAAGCCACCCCAAATACAAGCGTTCCATCACTTCTAATGATGGCTTGATTAGCTAGAAAATCCGCCACCCCATTATAAATCTAGAAGGCCTTCCCATGCGTATAGCCACCCTGTGATACAAGCGTTCCATCACTTAGGGATTTTAGAAATCCAATGTAAAATAATACAAAGAAAATTATCTAAATTCCAAGATAATGAATTTCCTTATCTAATGACATTTATAATAACCCAGGAATCTCCTTCGATTTCTATAGCCTCGCATCCCAGATTCACTACAATTTGAACACCCTCTAGAAGCACTTGATCATATGATTCATTACTCAATCTTGGTTTCAAGGGAAAATATCCCGCCATTATTAGGCTACCACAATCATCTCTAATTACACACCTCACTCCTGATTGGCATGGATTGCCTTTAAAGGATCCATCGAAAGTCAATTTTTGAAAATTAGGAAGGGGTGGGAACCATCTCATAAAACTTCTTTTCAGTATCTTTTCAAACAAAAAAGAGGAAAGAGGATCCCCTTGTCTAATACCTCTATTTCTATAAAATTAGCCTTCTGTCAAACCATTAACTAACACAAAAAATTTGGGGGAAGCAATACAACTGAAAACCCATATATAAAAAATGAGACGAAAAACCCAAATACTCCAAAGTATTCAAAATAAACCTCCAATTGGTTCTATCATATGCTTTACTGAAATCTAATTTAATCGTCATACCAAGAACCCTGTTACCAAAAATGGAATGCATAAGCTCATGAGATAAAATGATACCTATAGGGAAGGACCTCCCCAGAAGAAAGCTAGTTTGTTCACAAGCAATCAAATTTGAAAGCAAGGGTTTGATACGCCCAGTAATGGCTCTAGAGATGATATTATATAATTTATTACATAGGGAGACCGGTCTAAAAACATCCATAGAATCCGCTGAGAATTTTTTAGGAAAAAGACTGATAAAAGTATGATTCATCTCCTTTAAAATATTCCCAATAGACCATGAATCTTCAATAGAAAGCCACACATCCTTCCCTATCACCTCCCAAAATTCCTAAAAGAAGACAGTCAGAAACCCATTAGGACCCAGTGCTTTCTCCCTTTCCATCGAGAAGACCACTCCTTTAAATTCCTCCATAGTCAAAGGAGCCAACAACTTCTCCTTCTCACTATCCACTACTAGTTTGGGGATTTGTTCTAACATAGCTTGTTGCTGTAGAAGGGGAGAGAAGACTTCCCCTCCCATAAAGGCTTGAAATAAATTCATTTCTTCAACTTTAATTTTCTTTCTTATCCATAAGTCAGTCCCCCGAATCATTCTCAAGCTTAGAAATAAAGTTGGCATTGTGCCTCTACTTAAAAGAAGCATGGAATAATTTAGAGTTTCTATCCCTTTATTTTAACCACACCTCGCTAGACTTTTTCTGCCAATAGATGTCCTCCTTTAGTAATAAATATCACCCATCTCTGCAAGTAGCAACTTCTCTTTCTGATAGTCTTCCTACTCCATTCATGACCTGAATATTTTCTCATTTAGAACCTTTATCTCTGATTCCACTGATATAGCCTAGAATTTACCAGATAACACCCTAGATGCGCTGACACATCACTCATCCTAGAGTGATTGCTCACCCAAAGCACGTAAAGGTACCAGGTCCCTCTTTAGGGTTGTTGTAGTAGATATGCTAGCATGATGAAGTAATTTAAGCATAACAAATCCAAAGCTAATGCATCATTTTACAGTGCTATGACATAACTACATATCCAAGGAAGAATAGACTTAAATAATGATCATAATGGAAACAAGAACATGTATTATCCAATCGAGCACACATGAATGTTACTCTAGGTTCAACCAATATCTTCCATATATTAATAATAACAATGACACAGAAACTTCTTACAACAATAACATTCTATTCATATGTGCACATGGATGTAACTCAGTAATCCAGTAATTGCACACATACATACATATATTTTTGTATATTCACCACCTAACGCATGTGCCTCGATATTTCTACTATGCAGTTCACTACAGATATATAGGGTGGGGACATAACCTTCACCGCTTATCCATTCTCAAAAATAGGCCACATGATATTAATAGCCACGCTGTCGTTTACAAGCTATAGCCCCACATGCAAGTGTGCTAGCTATAGACTTTCTGCCAGTTAACTACAACGTGATAATCCTATTCTTATCTTGTACCTCATGTAAAAGTGACTTTTTATCCTAATCCTCTAAAAATAGATAACTGTGTGGTGTGCATGTCTTTGCCTTGTTTGTGTGCTCTACACGCCATCTTCTAAAAATATATATTCAATGTCTAGAAAATGGCTAAGTCCTGAAAGATGAACTTACTCTCCACGTGCTTGTGTTCTCTCATATCCATTCACGCCTTTGAATATGGACCTATTTTCCCACGCTGACTTCTTGTGTGATTTTTGTCAAGTGTTCTCTTATCAGCATTATCCCACACTAATCTCATTGTCTGCCTTGAAAATGGTTGTCTCCAAAAATGAAGTAAAGAATTTTGAATGAGAAAGAATAAGAGACAATAATTTGAATAAATAAAGAATAATTTATGTCTGTAACTTCATCCATTGTCTAATCTTGAAGGATCAATTCAGGATACTCCTCCTTTATTTCAAGCCCTCCAAGGCATGTCACCCCGGTGAGTGCTTTCTCTTCCTTTTCTTGAACTATCTACAGTAATGGAATCCAGTTCATCTTGTGTAACTCTCTCCCTTCTCGATTCTACAATACCAAAACACAATGTTGGACATTACAGTCATCCCTCCCTCCAGCACATCCATCTTTTTTGAGCCATGAGTTTCCCAAGCTAATCCAATCATTCATTGTGTTTCTCTTGTGCCGCTACCAAGGGCCTCGTGCACTTCTTGCTTTACAAGTGTTAACCATTTATACATGCAGCCCAAGGTATCATTCATCATAGCTCTTTCTAGACCTCATTCGTCCTACTTCTAGGGTTTTTATTTTAATCAGCACCTCTGAGAGTTATACATATTATTCAAGGCTTGATCTACCTTCTTTCAGTTCTAATCTTGTTGCATCGTTTGTAGTAATACTTTGTAAGATGTGATATTCTCTGATCATTATAGCCTTTTCTCTTTCCACATCTTGTTCAGGATTCTTTAGTGTCAGAAATCTGTATGGTGTCATATTCTAGTACCAATTCTACCAAATTTCTGACATAGTGCATTACTGAGGGGAATTGTTCTGGTACCTTAGATTTCAAGATGTGGGCGCGCTTTCAGCACATGATCTCTAATGGCCTCTATCATTCTGATGAATGCAATATACTGTATTTTCTGCTCCAAGTCTTTCTCTTGGGTCAAGAGTGTTATCTTTGCATCGTTTGTTTTACAAATCATCACGTAGTTCCCTAATGGTTGCAGCTTTATTCCACATGTCCTTCTTAGCGCAACTTCTATAGAAACCTTTCACCAACGCATTACTGACCTATGCTCATCTAACACAATAGTAGGTTTGACTATTCTGTGTCTGTCCTAAGGCATTTTCTTCAACTTAGTCATCTTGACACGCATGACTCCTCGTACACATCAAAATCAAGCTCATCCATATGGGTGTGCATTGACCATGAGAGCTGTTTCCCTCAGTGTGTACGGTCACAATATCCTCATCCATCAACTCCCAGCCAAATAATTCCTTTTGTGCAACAGTGCTCTGGAAATGGGTGTAGAGAATTTTACCCATGTGTCCTCTGCATAGCCCATGAGTGATGCATTGTGTTCTCCACTCATTCTCTTCATGTCCTAGACCCTCTTAGGAATTAGAGCTTCAACATTTGGATTTTTTTTCTGTCATATCCCTAAGTCAGTCCCATACAGTGGGATCCTGATGCCTCATTCTCTCCTTCTTCTCCATCATTCATTAATTCATCCTCTTAGATCTCTCATATTGATCTTCCTCCTCATTCTAAGTGACTCTTCTTCATATTCGATTGGTGGATTAGGTGATGCTTAGCATGCACTTTCTTCATATTATTCTACCTCCTTGTCCTAATTTCAACTTTCTTCTCTTCTTTGCCTGCAGTGGTCTTCTTATGCAGAGAGAGGTGAGGTGATCTTTTTACCGATTGTGGTGTTGCACCTTGATTCTTTATTCATTTGAAATACTTTCTTGAATCGGCACTCTCCCTGCACTACTTCTGTATCTTCCTCTTCATCCTTCCATTAAGTTGGCATTGGTCACGCACGTTGTGATTATTTCCTATTTGATGGTTATCTTCCTCCTATGCTCCAAGCCACCCCTATCTTCACACTCCTATTCTTCATCTTCCACCTCAAATGGTTTCCGTGGGCCTTCTATGTTGGAATGTTCTCCATTGTATGTTTACTCTTCGATCATCCCTGGGAGCAGTGAACTAATTCTATACATACTTTTTGTTTTCCATCTGGGGCTTCAGTTGAAGGTATACCAGTGCTGCCCCAATATCTCCCATAACCAAACTTACTAGTTTAATGCTCAATACCTTTGATATGAGCCTTTCAATGTAAGCACATCTCATCTAGGATACACACATTTCTTCCTCAGAATGTGCTAGTTATAGTCTACCTTATCTACATTAAATGTCAGGCAGTGCACACATGTCTGTAAATCTATGGACTGATGCCTAAAAGTACCTTGTTGTGAAGGCTTAAGGAAACTTGCACCAAGGGCTCCAGGCTCCATCTCTCATCGTAAATCGTACGCGATGTAGGAATTTTTTTGGTATACAGTGAACTGAACACTGTTTTCTCCACCACAAAAGGTAATTCATTGGGGATGCGCCACATCTTCTTCAAAGGCCGCTGAAAATCCTATCATACCATTTCTATTACCCTTTGTCTTTACTAGCGTCGGTCATCGACCCTATCGCACATAGGTACTTGTTGAAACTTTTAGCTAGGTGACTTGTTCCCAATGGGATACTCCCATATCATTTCCTTTGGTCCATGTCTGGTATTCTGATATCCATGAATAACCAGTGACTAATAGAACAGATCCAAAGATGATATTTCCCTCCCGTGCATGCTTCCTTCTACTATTTGCTCTGCAATGTATCCTAAAATATTATAGACTACTCCTTCTGTACATTTTCACTTCATAACATGTAGCCACATGGTGTTTACTTGTGACCACATTTCTTAGGTCATTCAACTTTGGTAATGAGGTTTGTGGCTGATCTGCACAACTATATACTTCTTCATCTTATCTATATCCATTTCGCATGGACTCTTCAAATACCCTAGCTCCTTTCTGGTTTCCAATATTGAGGCCTTGTCTTTTAGATCATTATTTAAATCCTCTCCTGTGGCCTTTCAATACCTTTCACCGTGGAGATGAGTGTTGATGAAATTGTGACCTCTACATCCTGTAAAGTAGAAAAATTCCTCACATACTCTTCTCATGAGCCACTGGTATAAGGGATCATACTTCCAAAAGCAAGGGAGCTCATATAGTTGGTAGAATCCAATCCTTTTTAGGATATTTTCACCTGCATAATCATACACTCGGCATGTCGTCTCCACTATGCGTTTATTCATATTTGTGTTGAGCAAGGCCATAAAGCTCATTTTTGTTATCTATGGTCCAGTGATTGTACTCGCTTAATTTGCTTCTTCTTATGTGTGAATCCCACTCCTAGCTGACTATGACCCCCTTATGGATATTACATCTCAATAAAGTTACTCTTTAGGAGCCATCTCCTCTTCCTCTACAACCACCTTCTTCGGTACCTTGTGCTCCTTACTGCCGCTTCCTTCATGGGTGCCATTTCTGACCTCACAATCTTCTATATTTACTCGCCTCTTTAACTCTGCAATGTGTGAACCAAACCCTACCTTGATTCAACCATGCCCTAGGTGGAAATTATGTTCCCTAACTTCTCTCTATTTTACCTTGCTTCGCTCAAACCATTCACAACTCGGGGATGCAAGCTTCTTCTTCACACAGATATGGTCTTATCACATCTCTTTTCACACCATTCGCACCTTCACTCGATTCACTCGAATCTTTGCAGTTAGCTCTTTTTCAAATAATCTGTAATCGTAATGGTAAAAATGAACTCACATCACATCCTTATATAGATTTTCAAATTTTTGATGCATTCATTGCTCCTTCACGTACCAAATATCCTCTCATTAATTTACCAATTTTGTTATTTCCATGCAGTACATCTTTACACCCCAGTTATAACCTTTTAGGGTTCCTTCCTACCTTCTAGTCACATAACTTCTCTTCAGCACGCACTTCCTTACACCCAAGTACCTCATCACTGCACCCTTCTCCTAGTAGTTACCATGGCCTTTTCTTGCCTAGTCATTATACTGTCCCTTCATTCATCTCCATCCTTGGTCACTTTTTGAGAAGAAATATTTTGATTTGAAAATCACTTATAGCAGCTTAGTCCTTTTCATCTTTCAATTTCCAACCATATTGTACCTGGATATCAATAACCACCCCACACTAAAATTATGTGCAGTCCTTTGTGCATAAACATGATTCACATATTGTAATTATCTTCATGCGACGCAAGCATGCTTACTACACAAGAATAATAACTAAATTGACAAAGAATAGTAAAAATGAAGGAAATACATAAAGGAATTACAGAATGAAAAACCTAATCTAAATGGCAATACTCCCTTATTACAAACACCAAGAAGACTTATTTATAGTAGGGCTTCAACCTACTCCCGTTAAATTAACTGGGTAGCAGTGTTCCATCAAGTGCTTCTAACTTGCAAGCACCTGATTCAAGTATGTAAGTGAAGATATGCAGCCCCAACCAATGTACCTTAAGTTTACCTGGATGGCACAAGAACTTAGAGTCATAAAGAAGCACCATTTGTCATGTCATGTGATGCAAGGGTCATTTAGATTTATCTTTCTCTACAATACTCAAGAGCTTGAACTTGCTCTATTACTCCATCCGCCCCTGCTAGAGGATCATTAATTGATGTTCATGCAACATCATCTATTTGTTCTTATCTCCTTGAGGTCCAATGAGAACTTGTACCTTCTACCACTTGAAAACAACAACTGGAGGAGAGTTAACTTGATGAGAAAAGGTGATCACTTTGTGATCACTAAAACAATATATAATAGATGTAAAGAACTTCTATATTAATCTTCATGATTGTCCCAAGCTACAAAATCCGTTCATAAAGTCTCTAGCATTTATACCTTCTTAAGTTCTCTTACCATACACCTTTGCCTCCAAATGGAGCTCTTCTTCAATATAGTCACAAGCTCTTTTCTTCTTGATTGAACATGACCAAGGAAACAACCCAATGTTTTCAAGTTCCTTTATGAATGCTCAAGCATCTCTCAACTAGTGTGCAATCTCAACACTCTGCCCTCTAGACTAAACTTAGTCTAAAAGCATCCAACTCAAACTCTTAATACATAATAGTTGGTTCCCAGGGCATACCCACAGCTCAACAGACCTCCCTTCACAATGGTTGAGGTATTCATGAGCTCAATGACTGTCCTAGATCTATACTGTCCTAGATCTAGGTTTTTTTCAGTGACTTTATCACCTCCCTTGTATGTTTTTGAAGTGACCCCTATACAGCCCTAGAACCCCTACACAGTCTACATTTACTCCAAATCACTGGTAGATTTCTCTCTAGAATCATGGAAACATTAATAGTACTAGGATAGTCATCATCCAACATCCACGCACAGGTACTTAACTCTACTTCTCCTTGACATTAGCCCTTTTGAACATCTTATTGTGGACTAACACAGTCCTAGACCACTGTACAATCTGATTATAACTAGAGGGAAGGAATTTTTCCTTGTACCTATATGCCCAATGTCATTTATATTCAACAAATATACCTAGATAGGTTCCCTCCCATTAGTTTATTTTCATCATATTGTGTCCATCTCCTTCATGTTTGCAGTCCTCCTTTCTTGCCAAATACAGTCCTAATCCTGTGCAATCATATTTTATATGCTAACAAGGTAATAGCTTAATGCATTCAGACCTGAGATCATGCAAATACATCCAATATACCCCTATTTTGTCCATCATATCAATCAATCTATCATCATGATTAGTCATGTTATAATGCAAAAAATTGTGTATGTTCGTTATTTGACTGTTGTATCTCGAATACACAGTCACCTATAGCTTGAGCGACACAAGATCATTCTTCACCAAATTTGGATGATATTTAGATCATATCAATGCAGAGATATTGTAAAGGTTTCAAGTAATTATATCCATGGAATAAAAGATATACGAAGCCCTAGTTCAAGCCCGAGAGGCAACAATTTGCTATAAAATCCAAACTATGCATTTTCAAAACATACAAAAATTACCAATGTGATCCACATCACCTGTAGAATCTTTCCATGCTAATAATCAAGAGATTTACATCATTTAAAGGTCATGGAGGGTTTCTATCTTGTTGTCCTGCCAGGGTTCTTGTGCACAGTCCATTGAAACAAGCTATTTCATGCAAAACAGAGTATAATTCTTCTTTTAAAACCTCATACCTTCCTTCTCCTTCATCTCTACAACCTTGAGAACCTCTGTTCTACTTCATCTCCATCAAATCACCTATGAAATAGGTATTTATTAGCTAAGAATAGACTCTAACAGCCCCTAAACTGACTCCACAATACCCTAACAAGACTTAATCAATATTCTAATCCTAGAATATTAATGGATATCAATCCAATACTTCTTCCAACTCGTGCATGGACTAACAAACATGATGACATGGCATTTGAAGTCCTTATTTAGCCCATATTACCCTTTAAATGCCAAGTCAAGTCACCTTATCAACTTCTTACAAGCATATATTCATTTTTACAACATATTTAACTCTAACACACCTATAGACAACATTTATCATGGTCTTGTATGACCTTATTATGTCTTGGTCCTTGATGCTCCTGCATCATCATGCCATGCATGAGAAACTTCTTATCCCTTATGTTTCTATCATGCCATGCTTTCTACCTAGCCTTTTCATGCTTCTGACTCCAACATGCTATAGCTCGGTCGCTCATCCAGCTTAACCATATTGTTCTATCCATCTATTATAAAGCTTGCTCATCAGCTAGACCTCCAACACATGCATATACACAATGAAGGTAACAGGAATTCTATAGGAAGAACCGTTTCTGCGTCAAAATACTAACTGAAATGGTGTGGCCTTGTTTCAATCTCTTATAAGTTTTCCTATACGTCTAAAGTACAACAGATACTTTGTTATTTCAATCCTTTATTCCAACATCACATATTTTTTTCAATGTCTGTCTCAAAATCTTGTTGAAATCCTGAGTAGTTCAATTTGCCCGAGGATGATAAGCCATGGTCTTATGGGTGTACAACCATAAACTCATCTAATAGGATCCTAATTGTCTCATTCAGAAAAGTGTGTACCCCTATCACTTATCAAACTCAAATGATACCCATAACTTGTAAGAACATTTTCCCATAGGCAACCTAGCTATGTTGTAGCTGTTGTACAGTCCTTCGTGGGTGATTCTTCTTCCCACCTTGTAAGATAATATGTGTAAGTAATTATATAGAGTGATCTAGTCCTACGCGCGGCTAGGAGAAATAGGTCCTACGAAGTCTATATCCCATTTCTCAAATTGTTCTGCACTAGTAATAGGTATTAAAATCATCTCATCTCTTTGTCCTGGTTTACCTAGACGCCAAAAAATGGTCACATGCCTTGCAATATGCTTTACAATCCTTATACAGTGTCTCCCACCATAATCCAACAAGTAGGATCTTGCGAACAATAACATCACCTGTACATAGTGGCCACCTACAATACCACCATGTGCTTCCTCCATTATATCCTTGCACTCATGCTCTAATACACAACGACGCAATAATACTTCATCTCTGCCTAACTTGTATAGGTCACCACTGATCAACATAAAAGGTGTGCGCGTGCATATAGCAAGTTGTTTCTTTTCCAAAGCCTTCATTCCTTCTAGTGCCACACCATTTTGTAGAAATACAACAGTGTCTTCTAATTCTGATGATGTGTGTTGTAATCTATATAACTGTGCATCTATCATGGTTTCTTCAATTTTTTGTGCTTCTTCTCCTGAATGAATTCTAGACAAGTGGTCTAGTCAGAATTACTTTTCCCTAGGTTTACCACAACTTTGAAATAAAACTCTTGAAATAAGAGTACCCATCTACATATTCACGCCCTGTAAGATGGGCTTGTTCACCAAATACTTCAATGCCATGTGATTATGTATATAATACAAAAATGGTGTAGCTAGCAGATACTGTCGAAACTTGTGTAATGCATAGATCATGGACAAAACTTCGCGTGTTCTGTAGTTGTATAATTCTATTTAGCCAGGAGTCAGACTTTCTAGACTAGCAAAAATAGATAGGATGATCTATAATACCTTCTCTAGGTTGAGCCAACACCGCATCAATGGTCATGCCAGAGGTGTCCACATGTACATGAAATGGTTTTTCCCATGAAGGAAAACGTAGGATAGGCGCGATAGTAAGTTTCTCTTTTAATGTCTCAAATGCATGTTGTTGTGGTTCTCCCCAATAGAATGTACCTTTTCCCTTCAATAATTCCTCCAGAGGTGTAGACAAATTTTGCATATCCCCTTTATAATTTTCTATAATACCCTGTGTGACCCAAGAATCTACGCACCTCACTCTGACTGGTAGGTGCTTCTAGGCCTAGAATAACTGAAACCTTAGTTAGATCAACTAGCAAACCTTCCTTGCAGATTATATGTCCTAATAATATTCCAAAAGGTGTAGCAAATATGCACTTCTTGATGTTCAATGAGATACTCAACTATCTGCATCATTCAAACATCAAGCGTAGATTTTCACAATGATCTTTAATAAGCCCATAAACTGACCAATCATCGAGATACACCTATAAGAAGTTGTGAATAAAATCTTTGAATGCATGAACAACTATCCACGAGAATACCGCAGGCGCATTTTTTAGTCCAAAAGGCATCACATCATATGCAAAGCTGCCCCATTCAATAGTAAAAGTTGTCTTTTCTTGATCTTCCTGAGCAATCCAAACCTGATGATACCTGGAAATCCCATCTGTAAATGAATATATTTCATGCCTTGCCACTCCTTCTAGTATTTCCTCAGTGAATGGTGTAGGAAAGGGATCTTTGACACATGTAGCATTTAGCTCCCTATAATCGACACAAATTCAAATCCAACCATCCTTCTTGATACTGATCACCATTGGACTAACACATTCTAACTCTTTCAAGGGTCGAATGATTCCATATTTCAACATTTTATCAATCTCTTCTTTTACCTTTTTGTGCAAATTAGGATTCATTCTATAAGGTATCTTTCTAAATGGGCACATAACTTATTTAAGCTTGATCTTCATCTCCCCTAGTGATTCATGCATGCCTTTAAGTTCATGATACCCTTGAGGGAATAAGTCCTGATAATTATGTAGTAACTCAATAATTTTTTCCACTTCTGATTCTGACCAATAGTCTCCAATTATGTCCTCCTTAGGCTCAGCCTCTGACCCCAATATTCACTTTCTTTGTCTTCATTGGTTCATGATATGCACGTGTATCCTTATCTGCATTGTCTAAGACCTCATGCACTCCTTATGAATGTTCAACATCCAGGTTCTCAACTTCCTCATCATCCACTATGTAAACCATATTTCCTTTTTCTTTCTCAAGGTAAGCGCGTTCAAGTAGTATAGAGTCCATTTCTTCTTCTTCTTCAAAACATGCTCCTGACTCTGTCTCACCAAATAATTCATGAATGAGCTCCTCCGCCTTTGCACTATCTCCCATAGTTAAGCACTTGACAAATTTCAATGCATCTTCTATATGGCAGGTTTGGTCTCGAGAAGTAGTCAAAGGTCTGGATCATTCCTGCAGTCAAATTTTGCCAATTTCCAGTCTCTCTATGTAGTTCTGCATATACATACCAAGCGCGTGCACATCCTTGTAGAGTGGAATATAATTTATGCACCCAGAGTGAAGGTGGTAATGCTTCCTGTCCCACTGTCCAGAGTCTCTCACACTGCTGAATGTGATGTTGAACAGGTTGATCACCATGATAAGTGTAAAACTGCATAGGTGCATTACTCCTAAAAAACCTAGTAGATAGTGTGATTCTGATCTCATTCCATTCCATAATATTATCTCTGTGAACTACCCACCAGTGCGTTGCTCTCATATGCAAGGTATATGCTAACATGTCTCTTCTCTTAACTTGGTCTATCCATTGTGCCTCCATGGCTTGTGAAAATACTGGAAGATCTTCTGCCCCAGTATACCAAGGTACTGAGCTACCTATTCTTCGAAAAGAGTGAAGTCCCTTCTTCCACGCAACCGCTCTCCTTACTTCATGCCCTACTAGTTCACAAGTACCATGAGCCCAATTATCACAAGTAATAATCATATTATCACTAATAGATTGAGAATCTTCCCACTGTAGGATGATTCATTCCTTTGATGGCTCATTGACCTCTGGGTCCTGAATAACATGCACATATATTCTGTTTAAGTCCTCCTCACTCAAAGGCTCAACATACGGTGTAGAATTTCCATCTGTTAAAGGGATTACAACTCTTTCCTCCTTGTTCTCAAAGCTGATGTATCCCTTTTTGAACCTTAAGTCAACATTATTTGCATAACACCAAGGGTGCCCAAGCAAAGATGGAAACCTGTCTGCTTCCGCGAGTGCTAGTACCTCAAAATCCCCAGTGAACTTGGCCCCTTGTATTGTTATAGATGCATCCTTTAAAACTCCTATGGGAGTGGCCTTAGTCCTATTTTCCATAAACAACACATTAGATGATGGTTGTAATGGAGGTCTCCCCATTTGAACCCATGCATCTAATGTAAGAACATTTACTTCCGCACCTATATCAATCAAGATATTGCTCAACAACCATCCATCCACAACAGCATTTAGAGTAATCTCCTTGTCATAGTCAATACTATCAAGGGGAAGATTTACATGGAGGATCTACCATTCATTCTCAGTGCTTACGCATGGAGTATTCCCCTTCAACCAATTTCCTAATAATGAAATAATATTCTCCTGGCGCAACATTTTACATACCTCTCTGATGTCATCAATATCAGATGGGACATTTTTCACTTCTTTCTCTGTTCTATCTTTCTTGCCTACTCTTTTAAACATTGTATTTCACCTTGAATATTCCTGAGGACCTCCATGGTCTCTTGATAGACTTCCTTTTGATGAGCAGGATCTGGGTACCTTGCATGCAAAACCTCCTCCTTAGTGATTGTAGGCTTATGGTGTAATGCCTCTCTTGTGCGTGCCACTTCAGCTCGTGTGGTAATCTTTATGGTTAATGCCTCAAGTTCTGGTGCTAACTTGGCATCCACTGATTTTCCATTATGTGTTGGATTCTAACCATCAATGTTCCCTTGTTCTCCTACTATGTTGTTTACTAAGATGCTTGTACAAGTCCAGGCACTCCTCATAGCTATGATTCTTTCCACAAAAAGAACATGTGATATTCTGAGGACATTCACACCTATAGTGATCAAGAGATCCACATGTATAACATGTTCCACGAGGAAAATCACCTCTTCCTTCACCATGACCTCATCCTCCATATCCACCTTGATATTTGTGTCCTCTTCCATGACCTCCTTCAAAATGCCCCTCATTCCTGTCATAGTGTGTTTGATTATGATCTGATCTTGGTGCTCATTCTTACCTTTAGAATTATCTGTTACACTTGTCTGTCGTACCCCAATGTCTATAGCATCATGGATCTGACCAATCAATCTACAATCTTCAGTATCATGGGTTGTGGACTGACAAATTTTGCAATAACAAGATACGTTCTTCCTTATCACACATTGTAGCAAGGGACAGTGGCTAGCATCATGATTCAAATGACAGATCTCACAATCTAACAAAAATGAACGTATAGATCTACGAGGACAACTATCCTTGGTGTGACCCTTCTACTTCACAATCTATACACCAAATCCCTGAGCATGTTTCATGGGCTGAATTTTCTGATAGTTTTTCTAACTGCTTTTCCATAGCTGCAATCTGTGCCTCTAAGAATGGGCTAATGTCAGTGTCGATGCTCCCAACTACCTCAACACATAGGGCTGCCTATAATGCTTCACGTGGATCAGTGTATGTCTTATGTGACAGTTCCCTTCTAAATGGTGTAATCAATCCTCCAATGAACCATTGTGCATGTTGGCTTGCATGAATATCATAAGAAAGCTTAGATAGAAGTGTTTTAAAATGGGCATCATACTCACGTACACTCTCAATAGTGCCTTATTTGATATCTTTGAGCACGCTTATACTCTTCTGCTCAAATTCTGAGATATAGAACTCTTTTAAGAAAGCATCCTTCAATGTTGCATAATCCACGCAAGTTTGATCAGGGTCAAACTTCCTATACCAGCTGTGTGCATGTCCCTGTAATGTAGTAGCAAATTGACTTGCCTTGCGCTCAGAAGCCATGATCCCTTTCACGCACCATAAGATTTCAAACATGTGCACATGTTCAGCAACATCTTCTATACCTCTATAATCTGGGAGGCGAAGAGACATCTCCATATAAATATTCTAGGGTTGGTGTGGACCTTTCCCACCTAATCCAGAACCTCCTGTGTTTCCCTCTACCTCTAGAACCACCAGATCCACCAGAACTAGAACCACCTATACCTCCTGATCCTCCACCTGTAGCTGGAATAGGACTTGTAGATGTACTCCCATGTGCTCCAACAGTAGTACTATACTGAACCCCTACAGTCTGTGAAGTAGTTCCACTTCTAGAGGTGAATCCAACATTCTGCGCGCTTACATTCTGTGTAGATGATGCACCTAAAAATGTACCTCCAAACAATGATGAATTCATCTTTCCTGCCATTGATGTACTTGCATCTTCTGACTTACTCTAGTTCTCTTATTTCCCAAATTCACTTGTTGATTATTTTTCATACTAGATACTGGAAAACCAAGTGCAAGGGAAAGGTTATCAGGTAGGTTCAGATGCACACTCGTGGCCCAGGTCATCTCTGCTGGTGTGCTTCCTTGTGAGGCTGAGGAGGGTTCCCTGTCATGATTTCCCAGATGGGGGAGTTCCTGATGCTCTGGCTCCATGTCTTCTATGTGAGCTTCAAATCCTTCATGAGCCATCTCTCTCCACAATGCCATCCACTCTGCAACATCACGTTGCTTCTCTATCTCCCTCTCATGTGCCTCATTATACTTAAGCCACCTTTCTTCTCTCTACCTTGCTTTTGCTAAGTCTGCCATCTTTCACCAATCCTGTTCCTGCCCCCATGTGTGGTGGGGTTTAGCTAGTCATAGGTTTGTCTTCCAAATTTAGGGTTACCATCAAAATCTTGATTGCCAATGGAATGCCTTATAAATAGGTTCCCCTTGGATACCGCAAAAACTGGAACTCAGCTACCTCCAGGAAAGAATATGTCGAAATTGAATACTCCAAAATATAACTTGTTTAAAACACCATGGAACCACGTATCTACAGCACGCGAGTCCAGATCAAATCAACATCATAAAGGCTTGAAATTCTTCATGTGTCCAAACAAGTGTGTGATATCTCCAATTCTGTTTAGATGCATATGCAGTCAGCCATTCGTATAGCTCTACTGGAAAAATAGCAAAGAAGCTCTCATATAAACTGTCATACAGATTCTGTTCCACCCAAGTGTGTGTGTTAAACTCAGATCCAGTGTTGAACCTTCATGTGTATTCTTCCTCTAGATCATGTATCCACTCCTCAACACTTTCTAGAGTTAACCGATATGTCTTCATCATGAACCATCCTAGAAACAACTGAAAAAGAGGTCCCGGCAATGGAACCAATGATGCAGCCTAGAATTTACCAGATAACACCCTAGATGCGTTGGCACATCACTCAGCCTAGACTGAGTGCTCACCCAAAGCACACAAAGGTACCAGGTCCCTCTTTAGGGTTGTTGTAGTAGAATGTTAACATGATGAAGACTTAAAGCATACAGATCCATAACTTAATACATCATTCTACAGTGCATGACAGATCTAGATCTAAAGACAATATAGTTTTTAGACAATAATCATGATGGAAATAAGAACATGCAACTACCCAATTACACATAGGAATAACACTTAGATTCAGCCAATATCTTTCATATATTAATAACAATAACACATAAGCTTCTTACAATAATGGAAATCTATTCCTATGTCATGCACATGGATCTGATACTGTAATCCACATACATACACATATCTATGTATTCTCTCTACCACCTATATATCTATATACTATGTAATTCACTACATATATATATAGGGTGGGGACTTTCCCTTCACCACTTATCTATTCCAAAAATAGGCCGCATGCTATTAATAGCCACATGTCGTTTACAAGCATAGCCCCACATGCAAGTGTGCTAACTATTGACTTCTGCCAGTTAACTACAGTGATAATCCTATTCTTAGCTTTTCTCCATGTAAAATCACTTTGTATCCAATCCTCCAAAAATAGACAATGTGTGGCATGCACGTCTCTGCCTCGTTTGTGTGCTCTGCACACCATCTTCTAAAAATAGATCTTCATGCTTCAAAAATGGCTAAGTCCTTCATGTCCAAAAGTGTGACATCAACCTCCCCCCCCAAGTAGACACTTTGTCTCCATGCGTGTGATCTTCATGTCCTCTTCGCGCCCTACGGTGCAAGGCCTGTTACCAAAGTGTGACCTCCCTCCTCCTAGTGTCATTAATATCAAGTGCCCCCTCTGATCCCATATTTCCCCTAAAGGAAAATTTTTTACATAAAAACATATCTTAAACGCATGCATATAGCCCCTAGGAGACCATATCAACCTTCACTAACACCCCTCTGGTGTCATTTGAAAGAATAAACATTCTCTCTCCTTCAACCATAAAAGAAGACCACCATTGCTTAACCAAATCCTTGAAATTAGGATCCTTCATCCACATCATCTCAAACTTGAAAGGAGAACATTTAGGAGCTTCATCTAAGGAAATATTCAAAGAAATCGGAAGATGGTCTGAACCATACCAACCCAGAACCTCACTTTCCAAAAGAATATTAGTATTCAACCAAAGAGAGTTAGCCAAAAAGTGATCTAGTCTTACCGAAATGTGACCTGCTCCAATGCACATGTTAGACCAAGTAAGCCAACCCCTCTTCAGTAATACATTCCAAAGCTCAGCAACATTCACATAACTAGAAAAATATCTCTGTGTTTGAGGATTACTCCTAGAACCTCCGCGAAAGTCCAAATCAGAGAGAGTGGCATTAAAATCTCCTCCAATCACCACCAAAAAGTCTCTATGATTAACTAACTCCATTGCAAGCATATCTCATAAAGACCGTTTCAGAAGAATATTGGTAGGGTCGTAAACATTATAAAGAAGAAAGCTCTTATTTGCATTTTTAACATGAACCTTACACCACATGTAGTTAACAGATTTGGAGATAAGATAGCTTTCCACTGCATGAGAGCGTCATAAAACGCCAAAAACCCCCGGAAGCACCATTCGCATCCATAAAAAAACCTTTCCAACCTTTCCATTTTATAAACCAACTAGACAAACATTTGACTTCTCCCATTTTAGTCTCTTGAATACAACACACCTCTGCACCTTCTTCAATCGATAAACACCTCAGAAGGCGTTGTTTATTAGAGGCATGCATACCCTTGATATTCCATGAAATAATCCTCATTAATTCTTCAGAGGGGACTGCCCCCCCCTACTTATTTCCCTATAAAAGGAAATCATTTGAATTTTTCTTACCCATTGTCACTTCACATCTAACCTTTCTCTCATTACTCGATCTATCAGGTTCATATTCCTTACCAATATTGATAGAGAAAATACCTGGTGCTTCAGCAAGCAAACAATTCACTTCTCCCACATCCTCTTCCTGAGATTGAGAGCCTCTTTCCACTTCCTCCACATTTATCATCCTGAGGGACTTCTATGACCAGTTGTTCACCAGTGTTCTGCTTTCTAAAAATGACTCCATACAGGATTTTGCAGTCCTGCCTCAGATGACCCAACTGATGGAAATGAAATCATTTAAAAATGATTCTTTCATACTCCACCTATTGGACTCAGACACCCTTGGGAGAATTAATGGAAATTTACTCCAATAGAGGTAAAGAAAAATCCACTATGATGCAAACCCTAGCATAGGCAACCAAATTGCCTTCTAGGATTTGGGGATCGATCCTAACAACCCGACCCAGAGAACCACATATTTTTGACAAAATACGAGTATTCCAGTATTCAATCGGAAGGGAATAAAGACATATCTAAATGTGTTTTTCTTCAAGGACCACTGAAGTAGGATCAAATTTTGAGGTCCACTTCCTGATGTGGAGCCCATGTTCCACAAAAAGGCACTCTTGTCAAAGAAGGGTTTCTTCTTGTTACGCATCACTCCTGAATACCACCAAAAAAGCCCTTTTTCTAGGAATCTAACACGTAGTCCATGGCCCCACTGCCTCTCACACCATTCCCATATTCCATCTATAGAAAACCTTTTTCCCAAAAAATAGCCACTATCGCCCTTTTTGAAAATAGGGCTACCTGAGCTCCCATCCCATCTTCCTCTCCCAGGTGTACCGAGTAAAGAGCTACAGAAGGTGGTGGGATCTAAGGCCCTGCCGTAAGACTAAAACTTCTTCCTGACTGTGGAAAAATGCATTAAACCCTAAACCTTCCATCCTCTCTGCCTCTACAAAATCTTGAATTTCTAGCCAAAATTTAATTGAAGAGGTTGGGTTTGAACCTGGGTTGTTGGTTCTATAGGCTAAACACCCCACCAGTTCACCACAAGTTCATCCCCAACCCCTAAGGTGACATTAAAATTCCCCACTCCACATGCCACGGGTAAATCAGGATATGAAATCCTGGGGGCTTGGTTTGAACCTGGGTTGTTAACTCTATAGGCTAAGTGCCCCACCAGTTCACCATAGGGTCATCCCCAAATTTAATCGAAGAGGTTGGGTTTGAACCTGGGTTGTTGGCTCTAAAGGCTAAGTGCCCCACCAGTTCACCACAGGGTCATCCCCAACCCCCAAGGTAACATGCAAATGCCCCACTCCACATGCCACATGTAAATCAGAATATGAAATCCTGGGGGCTGGGTTTGAACTTGGGTTGTTGGCTCTATAGGCTAAGTGCCCCACTAGTTCACCATAGGGTCATCCCCCAAATTTAATCAAAGAGCTTGGGTTTGAACCCAGGTTGTTGGCTCTAAAGGCTAAGTGCCCCACCAGTTCACCACAGGGTCATCCCCAACCCCCAAGGTAACATGCAAATGCCCCACTCCATATGTTGTGAGTAACTCAGGATATGAAATCTTGGGGGCTAGGTTTGAACCTAGGTTATTGGCTCTATAGGATAAGAGCCCCACCATTTCACCATAGTTTTATCCCCCAAAATTTAATCAAAGAGGTTGTGTTTGAACCTAGGTTGTTGGCTCTACAGGATAAGTGCCCCACTAGTTCACAACAGGGTTTATCCCTAACCCCAAGGTGACATGTAAATGCCCCACTCCACATGCCACGAGTAAATCAAGATATGGAATCCTGGGGGTTGCATTTGAACCTAGGGTTTTAGCTCTAAAGGCTAAGTGTACCACCAATTCACCACAAGGTTATCCCCACCAGGGGGGGAGAATTTTGGATGTTGGATGTGAGAGGATGAGATTTAGATGTGGATGGTGATTGATTGATAAAGGATTGAGTGATGAGGAAGTTAGATAGTTAGTTGGATGATGATGAGGATTAAGTGTGGATGATGATAAGGCTCAAAGATGATGATAGAAGGGGATGTGCTTACCATAAAGTGCTCATTGTTATCATCATTAGCAATGTGATTGATGTGGCATAAAGCAAAATGCACCAAGGTATTAAGACAGTGATGATATAATTTCCAAATTCCCTTTTCCTCATATCATTGGACAAATTAATATTATGATGGTCCTCATATCATTAGACAATTTAATATAAAAAGGATGGTCCTCATATCATTAGACAATTTAATATAAAAAGGATGGTCCTCATATCATTGGACCGAGAAAAATAAAAAGAAACAAAATCGGCCTCATATCATCGGCCAAAATGTAAATGCAGACAAACAAGAAAACATACATAAGAAAAAACATACACATTGTGTTTTTGTATATTGGAATTTTTTAGATTTTGGATTATTTTAATGTTTAGATTTTGGATTTTTTTTTTATTTTTGGATGTTTGATTTTTAGATTTGGGATTTTTTATATTTAGATTATTTGATGTTGGATTTTTTATATTTAGATTATTTTATGTTGGATTTTGGATGTTTGGATTTATGGATTTTGGATGGTGGATGTTGGATTTTGATATTATGGATGGGATAGGTGTAAGGTGGGATGTGAATTTCTCCTATAAGTCTCAAAATGTGTGTGGGCAGGATGAAAGGGAAGGATTGAGGGAAATTGGATAGGGTGGATAGGATATGGATTGGTTGATATGTTAGGATTATATAGGATGTGGTAGAGGATAATATGGGATAAATATTGGTTAATAAAAATTCCCCTAGGGATAGGGAAGATGGATTGAGGGATAGATGTGATGTGCCTCCAAGTGTAAATTAGGGTGGCCTATGTGGATGAATGAATGGGTTTGATGTGCCCCTAGGTGTAGGGTAGGATGGGAAGTGAAGGGTGGCTAAAATGGATTATGCCCCTTACAGATGATAGTAACACTACCCCTAGTCATGATGATGACATGTGAAAAGGGACATGAGGAGGATTGGATGAAAAGGAAAGGATCATTTTATGCCCACAGATGTTCAATCCTAAGTAAAAAAGGATGTGATGGATGGAATAATATAAGTGATAAACAAAATATGATTTGAATGACACGTGTTATAAAACAAGAATTGGACAAAAAATGTGACCAATGTTTAAACAATACCTGGCAACATGCAAGCCCTATGTTTCTTCGAGATCGAAGTGTGTTATATTGTGTTGGTTAATTATTGCTTAAGGTTAAGACTTGATGGGTAGAATGTGAAAATAAACTAGCCAATTTTTAGTGAGTGATTAATTCAAGTAGGTTGATAGAAATTGAATGGAAGCTTAAATCATGCATTACTCCGCTATCAGCCAGGCGTCCATAGCCCCGATAAAGTTGTTGGAAACACCCTTAAAGAGAGTCTTGAGGTGGATTTTATTTTATATTTTGAATTTTAATATGATTTTTTTGGTATTTATATTTTTTTGCATAAAGAAGATCCACTCTCTTGATAACTCTAAAGGGGTTAAGAATCACATATGACTTAATGGGGGATGGAGATGAATGTTGTGATGACATTGGCCCAAATTTTTATAGCCTCGGTTATCTATTGACTTCTTTATTCATAGACATGTTTTGACAGGGATTTGATATATGTTGGACAATATGTTATGATATTTGACCTTCTTGGACATGTATGGAGATTTGGGCGCATAGCGCCAATTTGACTTGATTAGTATGTTGACAGCTTTTTCATTGATGTTGCGGATACTAACTTATCACGATGTTGTTTGGACCTAATTGATGTATGTTAGATAGTTATTTTAGTCGTATGCTCTTGATTTTATGGATGAATGTCATTTATATTTATCTCTATGGCTAACTCATGGTAAATTGTGTGTAATTATGCATGTTCTAGCATTTATGATTCCATGATGATGATATGATAGCATAGATTTCATTGATTGCTTATTGAGTAGTTGATTTACATTGTATCAGACAGGTGCATTTAATGTGTGCAATGAGTGTGCAGGTGACAGGTCACAGGAGAACGTGGGTTTCAGGGCAGCTACACAAATTTTGCACAAGAAGCCCATGGGGCTAAGTCCTAACCGTGTTTATTGTATGAGGCCTTAGTATTAGAGTTTCATTATTTTGGGCACCATGAGTGACCCTCATTTGTAATGTAGTATGTAATGTAAAATTAATCTTGTTAGGATGTTTTAGTTTGTTAAGTAAACTTGATTTGGGGACTTAATGGTCCCACTTGCATTAAGTTTTGTGTTTGGGTAATTGTGTATTTAATTAGAGGGGATTAGGGTCACATGTGAACCCTTGGGTGGGCCCCACATCCTCTACACTTGTGCCCAAATGTGCCAAACCCGAAATTTGGCTATTTTAGGCATTTTAAGTGACCCCTTTTAAGTTTGGGAGTTCACTTAGCATGAAAATAGGCCCTTGGACCCTACCTAATAGGTAGGGGGCTTAATTTCAAGGCATAAAGGGAGTTTCCCTCCCATTTTTCCTCCCTTTGGTCACATCCATGTAAGGTGGATTGGTATGTGTGTTTTGTAGAAAGTTGCACAATCTTGTTTTATTTTTATTTTGGGCATTTTGGGAAAGAGTGTTAAAAGCTATTTTATCTCTTTCTTCCTTTTATTTTGAGAATCTTTGACTTGGAGGGAAGAGAGGGGTGACACATGTCACCCCCTCATTGGTGAGGATTTTTGTTGGCTTCTCTTCAAATTCTCCCTCATGGGGAAGAAAGAGAACTTTTTTTTTGGGGGAGCTTTTGCTTGGTGCTTGGAGATTTTGGAGCTAGAGCTTGCTTGGATAAGGAAGTGGAAAAGCTTAGAGTGTTGGAGAGCTTTTGGAGGTAGGCTCCTTGAGCTCATTTTATGTTTTAGTTATATTAGATCTTAGTCTTGTCTTGTTTGAAATATGTGTTTTGTTTCATGTGTGTTAACATTTGTTGAGTATGCCTTTATGTTTTTATTTTTCTCCATCCATCATATGGCTTGATGGATTTTGGAGTTTGTGGGGAAGAGAGAGGGATTTTTCCCTCTCAAACCTCATGGCTTGATGGGAAAGACATGTAGGTTCTTTTACTCCCCTCATTTGGTTTGAGGTGGGGAAGGTGGTTCATATGGTTTGAACCCCCTTCCCCATTCTTGGTGAGGAAACCCAATGGGTTTGAAAATCCTCCCAAGAAGGATTTTGGTGAATGGGTGGAGAAATAAGGAGGGTTTGATGACTTTGGAGGAATAAGGAGGTTGTGAAGATTTTTTGTTTATGTGCATCTAATGTTGGACTACACTTTTGGCACTTGGATATCTCTTCTTCTCTTCCCCATTTTGGAGGGAGAATATGGTTTCTCCTCTTTTTTCTTTGCAAAATTTGGTGTTCTTCTTAGTGTTTGGATTGTCTTGATGTGAAAAGTAATGTTGTTATGTCTCCCTATTATCTTGTGCAAAGTTTGTGGAAGCTAGCTCTCTCTCCCATGGGCTTGGGGGAGGCTAGCATGTCTTCCAACCTTGGAAAGGCATGTAATGATGCCTAAAGGTTGGGTGGTTAAACAATATTTTTCTCCTTGTGTTGGTTCTTTGAAAGCATTCAAAGTTGGAGCTCAAGTGGAAGATAGTTGGAGTTTCTTGTCATCATGTCATCTCATTGTCTCCTTCATCCTTTTGTAGACATCACTCTCATTGTAACTCTAATGAATAAGGCTATGTGGAAGTTTCATTTTCTTGTAAAATCTCCTATTTTGTAATTTGGTATCACTTGTAAACTTGTCACATTTTCTTGAGCAATCTCCCTTCAATCTTGCAAGAGGCTTGTAATGTTGTTTTCTTGAGTATATTTCATGTATTTTGGAAACATATTGCATATTGAGCTTAAGCTCCTTGAAATGAAATATTGTAATAGATGATTCCTTTAATATGAACTTGTTGTAACTTATTTTTGAAAGGAAAGTTTATTTATTGGAAATAGTTCTTTTTTTTATGAATATTCTTGCAAAAATGAAAATTGATTCTCTTTCTTGTTGGAAAAATCTTGTAGAAATCCATAGTTTCTTAGATTACATTTGAAAATAAAGTTAGTCTACATAAAGCTTTAGGATTAAATTTTTGGAAATATTATCATCTTGTATGTTCTTCTAGAAATTTTTACATATTCATTATTGAATAGAAGGAAATAGTTTTACTTTATCATTGAAACTTAATGGTTGTTCTTATTAAGAAATCATATTTGTACAAGTATCTTCCTTACAAATTTCTTAAACTAAGTTAAGCATCTTATTCCATTTGAAATACTTTGTTACATTTCTTTTATCTCAAAATAGGTAAATCATATTAATATAGATGTTATTCAAAAGTTTTAAGTTCCTACTTTATTAAGTTTAACAAAATAAGATTGAATTTATTTTATAAATTGAAATAATATTTCTAAGCACAAGTGTATATAAATAAATATATTAAATATATTTAATATAATTATATTTAAATAAACTATATTATAAGGGTAAGTATCATATTTAATATATATGATTTACATTAATATAATTATATATAAATATATTAAAATATATAAAACATTATATATATATATATATATATATATTATATATATGTATAATTAAAATATTTTTAAATAAAAGAAAAATAAAACAAAAAATAAAGTTTTAGGTTAAAATAAATTTTAACAAAACAAAAAAATATGGGGAGGGCCGAACCCCTCCCCAACCCTGCACTTGTTCCTCCAACCCTACACCACCATGCATCCACTGGACCCCCCACGCACCCCAACCTCCACCGCCTCCACCTCCTCCTCCACTCCCCCTTTCCAGCTGCCAAAACTCCCCCTTACGACCAAACCCTCATCTCCAAACCGTCCCTCCCCACGTCTCTCCAATTGCGGGTTTCCTGTAAATATGTGGACTTTTCATCCTATACTCCCCATCCTTATCATATATGTTAAATTTAGTTCGGTTTTAGATAATACATTTTTTAAGAATATATAAAATCATAGAATACATGTTGCCTCTACTAAACAAAATAAATAATAACTTAGCCAAATCATGTGCAATATCTAAAAGAAATTCAAATCTGAGGAGAATAGTTAGAGTATTAGTTTATAAAAATAATATATATATAATATATAACATCAAAAATTCTCATCAAAAGAAAAACATCCATGAATCCAATCGCTCCATAGCTCCTCCACAACCTGCACATGCAAAAAAAAAAAACAAAATGAGAAGAGGAAATAGAAATGGAAAGGAAAACATAAAGATGATTAGGGTAACTTTAGGGTAAAATTCCAATCTAGGGTCAAGATTAGATTGATCCTAGGGCTCACATATAAATCCTACATACTTTTAAGTCAATGGATTTTATGGGAATGGGAAAATTAATTAAAAGGGGTGGCAAACTAATTAAAAAGGGGGGAACTAATTAAGTTATTAAAGGGGTGTATATTTACCAATTGGTGACCCTAGTAAACTTAATAGAAATAAATAATTAATCGGGTTTGGGCTAGTTATTTAATTTTGGGTAAATTAAATTAGGTTATAAATATTTATTAATTGGAATGGGTTAAGTAAATGGATTAGTATTAATTGTTCACTTTGAAAAAAAAAATTACCCAAATTTTTAGTGACTCTTTGGTATGGTTTTCCAGTGTCCCGAGGTGGGGCATCACTACAAGAGGCGAGAGAGGAGGACATCCAGTCAGGAGACGAGGAGCCAATAGGTGAGGACGCACACTCGGAGCCACTAGAGCACGATACCCCTAGGTGGGAGAGGTCATGTAGCCCTTCTGTTCACCACGAGAGGGTGGCCTCGTACTGTCATAACCATTCATAAAGCTTTGAGGGACCATTTGGAGATAGACGACCCCATTCACCTGTTAGACCGCAGTGTCAGGATCGTGACACACGTAGTGTGATTAGGGATCTTCTTCAGTTGCAGCCACCTACGTACATTGGCTCTACATATGCATTTGGGACTAAGTCATGGTTGTTTAGCCTAGATAGCTGCTTTGGCTTGCACTCTTATGAGAGAAATGTCAAAGCTAGGTTTTTCATACACCTCCTTTGAGACGCAGTAGGTGTTTGGTGGAGGAATGAGGAGCAGAAGCTCCATTTGACTCGAGAGACAGTGACTTGGGAGTTGTTCAAGGAGTGATTTTGGGCATTTATATCTCAATATTGTTAGAGGAACTAAAAGTTTCCAGTCTACTGGTAAGGCATCCACTTTTGTTACACGTTTTAAGATGAATGACACATTTTTTTCTTGTTTTTTCATTTTTGCTCTCTTATTTTCTTTCCCTTTCTTTAAACTCGTAAGTACTTCTCTCATTCGTGGCTCCATTTGACCCTTCATTTCCCTTTCTTCTTTGTTAGAACTTTGTATATGTTTTTTCAACTCACAATCTCTACTGTGTCAATCTTTTTATAACATTTTCTTCCCCAATTGTTATATTCATGTGATGTTGTGATTTCAAATAGGAAATGGTTTTTAATGTCCAATAGAAAATTAAAAATGGAACATTGCTCACATGTAATAGAACATTGTGAAAATAGATGACCGAAAGATTACAATTCAACATTAATCGTTATATTTAGAATAAGAAGCATCAACCATACTACTAATTTTAAGAATGTCTTGAAGACAAAGTTGAAGAATGTCATCACAAGATTTGAATAATGCATCCATGTAGTCACATCATGCCATTACTCTAGGAATTTTGAAGAACGTCTCCAAAATACATGGCACTCCAAAAATGTCAATAAGAGCAAAATCATCATATGCACTTTTTACTTTAATTTTGATGAGAAATGTCAAATATTCATTAACATTAGTCTTACAACATGGTTACATGAAATGTATCTCATTAAAAAAGTAACACAAATAATATACGTGCCTTTATTTTTTATTAAAAATGACAAATTTGGATTTTTAGAGTTGTAAAACTAATTCCAAGATGCATCAAAGATTTTTGTAGTAAGGCATGTATTTTGAGTCAATTATACATCATTTTGTTTTGGATTTCGAAGCAATCAACTAACCATTATGTTAGTAATATGGCCACTTCCATTGTGATGTCACCCTTATTGGTGTAAAAATCTCATGATATATATTAGGGTTGAGGTATATCTAATTTTAGATACTAAAGCATGTATTTACATAAAATTGTATATGGTATTTTACTAAATTATGTTAGTAAGATGGCCACTTCCATTGTGGTTGTCATCCCAATTGGTATAATAATTATGATATATTGGAGTTTATATGTTACTGTGGACCAATCCGACCGACCAATGTGGGATTATTTTTAGCTGATAGGTTTTTCTAGAATCAATTTTCTTTGTAACTCTCATATTCATCGTCATTGTCATCCTAAAATATTTATAATCTTATTTTCAAAATAAAAACCATTTAAACCCAACTCAAAAATTAATAAAGGAATTAATATAGAATCGTAGTTTAGACGAAGCACTTCTGAAATAGTGTTTGTGACAATTTCTCTACCTAATCAAATATGTCATTTTAGGCACTAATAATATCTTGATCATAGAATTCTATTAGAAAGAAACATGCAACCGTGACATTCAGTTCATGTAAATTATAGAGGATTCCATGTGACTCCTCTACGAATAATGGAAATATTTTAATTCCTTGAACAACCCCACAAATTGGTTTATGGTTCATGTTATGGGATGTAAATGATCAATAAGATCATAGATGTTCACTTTTTTTATTCTTTAGATGTTTAAATGAAGAACTCCATTAAATTAAACATTAAGATTTAATAATATTGTTGGATCTGATCATGATGAAGATGGATCTTATGTCTAGTTTTACTAACTCAAGGCATTTTAATGACAAAAATGGAGATCTAATGTTAGCACAGATTCCATGGAATTATGCGAGAATCAAGGAATATTAAACAAAATAATAGTGCAAAGTTTTTGATTTCATATTCGCATTTTAGTTAGCGTTGACATACATCATATACTTTTTTAAGATAAAAGTTGAAATTGAGAGGTTGAATAAAGAATTGGAGGTAAAACATACTTTTTAGGTTATTCATTTTTTGTATTAATTGTTTGTTTGGATAATACTTTGCAATATAATAGTGTTAAATTAACAACTACCATACAAATCCTCCTTTAATACTATCATGTAGAACTTTATTTATTGTAAATATAATAAAATTAAATTGAACTCTAAAAGAACATCATTTAAAAATATTTTAAAGAACATAAAATCTACACTAACCCTACCTATCGGCCTTTCACAAACATCTATTCATGGATGCTTTTGCTAGTTTAAGATAAAGAAAATCTTGAGAAGCCATAATATAAAGTTAATGTTGGTATAACAAAACAAGATAGGAAATATATTTAAATATAATATGATGGAAATGTTTCCCATTTGAATGGGCTCAATTTTTACACATTTTTCAATACATTTTGACATATGCATGTGAAAATTGTGTCATATCTTGTAGGTTATTTTACATACTAGATATTGAAATGTTGATGTTTCCTATGACACTTTAAAAGATGAAATGTCATAATTATAATTTGTTTCATATAGGTTTTTAAAATAGGAACATAAATGTTTAGTTTAAAGTAGTAATTATTGTAACGATTGTTTATCATCATTTTTCATTTCATCTTCTTTTAAGCACACAACCTTCTTTCTTAGTGAACATTCATAGTAATCAATGATAGTCCCTGAGGTCTAGTTCATGAGTGCTACAAACATAATATTAATAATTTCACCTCTCAATTATTAAAAAAATTATGCCATCATATTGGAATTTCTAAAACATTTGGGAAAAGATAACATATAAAACCTTAACCAATAAAGTATGACACGTCAAGCATGGTGAACTACACAATCATTTTTTAATCATTGAGTTTTGGTAAGGTCTATTAGAACTCCAATATGTACCTCAAATTTTACTAAAGAAAAGAATAAAATATTGCTTCTTTTAATAACAATCTATCTTACCCTCCTCACTTACTCTCTAAATTCTAAGACAATTTGTAAGAGGGGGTTTAATTTACTCTCCTATCAAATTAGGTTTAAATACTAAGATAATTTGAAAAAGGGGGCTTACTCTCCTCATGACCAATTTTACAACATCAAGGGGGCGTCCCTACAAATCTTTAAGATGCTTATGTGCTAAATAGATCATACATGCATCATATCTAGATAAAATAACTATAAATTATGTCTATATGCCCTATTATATTTCACTAGCAAGTTAGACATTTATTCATGCAATCACTCCCAATCATAAATAAATAGATAAATAAATATAACCTACTAGATACACATTTGCATTTTCCTCATAAGAAAACCTATATTTACAACTCTAGAAAATGAAATAAACATTAAGATCTAAAAGATTCAATGAAGCTAGACGTGGAACTCACTAAAAACATGATCCATATCATATTATAATCCCTAGGAAAAAGAAAAAGAAAATAGCTTGATAAATGTTTAATCTATAAGTGATTATGTTTCCATTGTCCATAAGAATGGAGAAAACAAATTTATGGCTAAAACTCACATTTTTAGCTAGAAATATGTTTTCTTAATGGTTAATCTAATTGTTATTATTGGTGCTTTATCTATAAGGCTAACATATAAATAAAATAATCCTAACATAAATGGAAGAAATCAAAACAATTCATTCAAGAACCACGCTTAAGAAGATGTGGTTATAGAGTCCTATGAACTATCTTAGACCATGCAACCTTGAGTACTCATACAAATAATAAAGGACATACAACCAAAGTCTATGTGTAATACGAAACAACAAGCTTCAATGTATTAAATTAATGGAGGATTATAATTTTGCACACAGATAAAATTTTTATTAAAGGCTTGAAAACTATGAAATCACAATAATCCTAAACATTATATTATACAGACAACCAATCCCTTCTAGACTCTTAAAAGAGATCTTCTACACACAATCAATCATATATAAACTTGTAGACTTTGCAAATCTTTACATAAATCAACACTTGGTTCCCTCCCTTCTCATGGGTTATAACTTATCACAATTTCTTCTTCTAGACTCGACCATTTATATTCATACTCTAGCTACCAACCCCTTCAATGACTTTAACCTGCATATTTACAAGCACATGGATCAGTTACATAAGTTGAATAGATTCATCTTCCTTGCCAAAAAATTGACATCTTGCGACTCTTCGACTCCAAACCACTTACATCATTACACGGTCGATGATTCCTCATCTTCCATCATCATTTTATGAAACACAAACATTTCATTTCATCACACATAGGTGTGTGCCATTGGGACAAGCACATAGACATAATGTGAACCCTTAGAGAGACATACACGAATGCACATTTATGTTTGAAATTTTACCAAGTGTAAGGAAAACTCTTGACCAACTGAGCAATGATTTAATTTTTAGCCAAGTTTACAAATGCTGTGTTAATAGGAAACAATATCATAACAACCTCTTATTATATATGAATAATTATCTACAAGTCAATCTTCCATGTATTTTATTTAAGTGAGCATCATGGGCTTAAGTGTTGTGTCAACAATTGATGTCCCCTATGTGCACCATGAGTTCAAGCTCTACACTATTTGACATTTCTCCTAATATATTTCATACATAATACAAGGTAGTAAAATTCACTAAAGTCTATTATTAAACTCCACGATGAATTGTAGTTACATAAATAAATTTTTGTGTTTCCCATAAGATGCACCTGTGCGCTAATTTCAAGGGATAATAAAAAAGAAACCACAAGTTGTATGAGTTCCTTTCATGTCGCAACTCGTATAGACATAAAAACATGTAAAAGATGTTTATTCCTACTCTAATTCCTTTTAGGTGATACATGATTATGTGTGGACCCGGATGCTCTTACATTATACAATCCAGGTAGGAGAATTATACCATGCGATTTTATTCATCCAAATTCCATAAGTTCTAAAAATATTCAATGCTTATTAATCTCCAATGCATTAAACCATGTCAATATTTTATTTCTCATCCTTTCCACATCACTAATTATGCTAAAATATAAAATCACAAGCCTAATCCACATGTTATAGCAGCAGTAAAATAACAACAATTAAGTACAACAGTAAATACCCAAGCAACTAAGCAATAAAAATAAGAAACTCCGAATGTACAAAGAGAGGTTAGAAGAAGCCGTAGTTGATAATAAGCAGGTGAGATCTGGAATGTGTTACAATGGAGATTGGACGACTAGGAGAATGGAATGGCAGAAGCATTCCACAGAAACCTAGAAAAATGCAAAACTAGAGGAATAGTCAGACTGGGTGCGCCTGGAGAGGGATAAGGGTGCCCCTGGGTTTCCCTAGTCTGGTTTCTAGGTGCCCTAGTCTGCGTAAATGCTCAGAAAACCTCCTTTGAGGTGTCACAAAATTTTAATCACCTGTTCGCACTGTATGAGGTTGCACTAAGATCGTCCGAGGTCCCTGGAAACCTACAATGAAGAATGAACCTACAAAACCCTCAAATAGACATCAAATCCCCAAAAAATAAAGATGTGAAATGAGGGGTCAAACTGTCCTCAGTTGTCACAATGGTGAACTTACAACTAAGTGATGCACTACATCTCAGACCTAATGTATAAATCTTGTGTGTGTGTGTGGAATTGTGCCCTAGGTTGCTCTTGTGTGTGTCACACTTGGATTTAGCAAGAAAGTAACTAGATGTAGAATGTAATATATATGTGTGATGGAATAGAATGAACTTCCCTCCTATGAAGTGTGATGCAGAAAACCATCCCTTGTGTCCCTTGTGATGGAGCTAGATGGATGTAATGGAGCTCTTAGATGCCTTGATGGATGCAACCTTAGGTGGTGATAGCTAATGCTTAGTGCTTGGTCCTTTATTATGATCACATAACTTTATATTTATATGATTCCTTTTTCTTGAATTTCATAATTAACCCCGAAAAGGTTGACTACCAAAAAGATAAGATGCTCAAACACGACTAGAAAGGACCCAAAAAGTGTGACGTAAAGTATAAAGGGGACAGGGCTCCCAGAGGGGATAAGGGCACCTAACTGGCATCCTAGTTGGGTGCTGGTGTCCATGATGACAAGTGTCAAAGTATGAAAAAGGAAAACTGAGAAAGTAAGGGTGTAAAACTGAAAGTAGAAACATAAAGAAAAGAAAGGTGGCCAAAGAAATGGGTTAATTAGTACTTTTCTTACTTAGGAATCATATGAATAGTAGTATGTAATCAAGACTAGATAATTACCCAAAGTGCGTGATTTTGTGTCTACAATATTTACCATACTCTCTTACCCCTTTTGGAAATACAACTTTTACCCAATATGTAATTCAATTACTCTAATATCTGTCAATAACTTTAAATATCCAATAATTGAAAAATTTACATCCAATGAACTTCTATAGTATTTATGATTTCATTCTATTTAGCCTAATTTTCCATTTGTGTTATAGTCACAAATCCATAACGCGTAGATAGGAATGTACCCCCTTAGGTAATCATATATCATATGTATTGGATGAAAACTTATTTGTTTACATTATTGGTCCAATTTTCTTCCACATCTAACTTTTGCATATGCTTTCCTCTCTGGGGTTTGTTCTTATTTGTAGACATGTAGAATTATGTCTCCAACTTAAAAGTCTTATTCTACTTTCTTCACTATTTGTGTATAATTTTTATTATGCATTAATCTTTTCTAATCTGCGTTTCACATTATTCAGTGCATGTCACATATGCAAGTCGTATGAATTATTTCACTCTTATGAACTTTCTTGTGCATTTTGTAAGTCTAAGCACACCTCTTACTTATTATACATAAACTTCCTCTAGTGGGGTTCATTCGTGTATGTGCTTCCTATTTTCTAATTTTATTGTACATAAGTTTAGCTTTCTCTAAGACTAAATATCACAGTCCCAAATTCTCTTAATTTCCTCAAATGGTTCAACAAGACTCCTAATAACCAATTTTAATTTTACCATTCATATGAGGTTGATACACAAAACTAAAATTTTTGGTGCTCAAGTTTTTCCATTTGTTCATCTAGAAATTTCCAACATTTATTTTATCTCCACCTGATCACAATGTTGTGCAATAATTCAATGTAGCTCCATAATATTATCGAATAACAAATAGCTATTATTATTGACATCATTGAATCATTTACAAGCAACAAAATGAGCAATTTTAAAAGAGTGTATCAATAAATATAGTAATCATTGACCTTTTCTATATGTTTTATGACAACCTAATGAGAAATATCCATGCTACATTTCCCATCATTTATGAGGAAATATCAAAATGATGGTACAACCCTACATTTAGACTTATCCTTATTGTCAACATTGGTGAATCCTATGGCATTATTACACATAGTTGCATATGTGACCAAAACCCATCCTTGGATAAAAGTATCCTTCAATTACCACAAAATGAAATACATATTTAGTCAAGGGCCTACAAATGAGCATAATCATTTCACTGTCACTTCTTATTTGATTTCAATGGTCCACATAAATCCTCGAGTAGATGGACAAGAAATCTAAGCAAAAACAAACCTAATTTGTAGGAAATATTAAAAAAATGACATTAACACTTGATGGTTATGTGCATGATTTCCACGCCCCTTTTAGATCTTCGTCACTTGTGTAAATTATCATTTTCTGGTAAGCCAAATCCATGAATTTCAAATGCCAAATCTCATTTAATGTAGACATATCTTCTACTCAAAAAGTCTACAACTCTACTAGACTTTCCATTTGAAATGATTTTATATAAACCAATAAATTTTCAAGAATTTCACATATTTAATGAAAAACCTCTTTGACTTGGCTAAAATTTATGATTTTTAATACTTGTCTTACTTTGTAATAAATAATTTTACTTCGACAACAATTAATGTCTCCAGATTCTACAAATTTGCGCTATACATAGAAATCCCAAACACAAACTAAATATTTATATGCTTTTGTCATTCAATTTTCCTTTGAAGTAAGTAATATGATTACCTTTTTAACTCATTGCAATATAATGAATAATACTCATATTATAATCAACCATTAAAATATGTGGCTAAAATTAGCATAGCACTCTCTAATGGTTTCAATGCTCAAATCATAGTCAACCTAAATACCTTATTGAAATTAGTGAGTTCAAGCACTAATTGTTATTTCACCTAGTTCTTCGACCTCTAAAAATTTTATTCTACTTCTGAATGTTTAATAAAACTCCCTCCCATCCCCTCTAAGATAACAACTTGTCGATTAAATAAATATAATAGTAATAGTAAATAACGAAGATCAAGAAAAATAAATGCAAGCAAAAGTAAGAGATCGAGTTTGGAGAATGACTCAACTTGTATATGTATATTTAAACTAATTCTAAGTTGATGAGCAGGTTGGAAAAGCATATTCTAAATTATATTAGCTTTTTATTTTATTCTGAAAAGTGATAACCTTAAGAGTGTCCAGAAGGGAACAGGGTCACCTAGGCACTAACATCTATTCTAGGGCTAGTGTCTATGGAATAGATTTAAATCTAGTTCTTTCTGTGTTGTTTGGTATCAATCCTTACTTCATTATGAGTCACATCAGGGGATTCATTTCTTCACCAATAACCTACAAAATAAACCATATATATCTGCATAGTACTCAAGCACACATTATATGAATAAAATAATGTAAATGCTTGAGTTAGGCTGACCTACACAGTCACCCCAACATGATTATCACTAAGTGTTACACTACATTTCAGACTCAATGTAGTTCTTATGTGTGTGATTCGAAATAGTGTCCCTTGAGCTAGGATGCCCTAGTGTCAGTCAGACAAGAAGAATAGTGGGCTACAACTACTTTGTCCCAATATAAATGTGTGGTATGGAATTAAGAATAAACCCTCCTATGCAATGAAGTATGTAGTCCCAAAATGCTTTCCTTGATGTAGTAGATAGAAAATATTAGCTCTTTGTAATAGTATGTGCCTCTTGAAATGTTCTCCCCCTTATAAAGTTAAATAAGACATGTATATATATGATTCATTCACTTAAGTTTGGTCATTAATAAGTGAAATTTGAACCTAAGGGTGATAAAAGAAGACAAGAACGAAGTAACATTTGAAAGATAGTAAAAAGAGGAAAAGGACAGAGGCACTCTAAAGGGAACAGTAGTTCCCAAGTGTTCCTGTCCCTAATGGATGTTCTGTACAGAGGTGCTCAAAAAAATCAGACAGTGAAATCAAAGATAAGTATGATGTTGGCTAGTATGCAAAAATTGTAAGTTGTCATCAAAAACCCAAGCAATAAAGATGAAAAGGATAAAAGCAATGTCAAAGCAAAGTACAAGTGTTGTTAATGGTTAGTTCTTTTGCTTAGGAATCATGCATATAAATGAAGTATTTAGAGGTTAAATGTACATAGTAAGTGTGTGATTTAGTGACTATAATTTAATGACATTTATTCATATTAAGACTCTATTGATGTAAGATGACACACAATGGATGGTAAATTGATAAAAAAAAGTTACCTTAGGGAATTCAAATTTGGGTCAAAAAGACCTAGAAAACATAAATGCCCATTTCAGTAGATGAATTTTTTGAATGACCATTTTTTTGGGGTATGAAGATCATCATCATACGAAAATGGAAAATGGTCAAAATCAAGCCAAAAACCTGGATTGTAGAGAGAAAGTTAGAGTTAAACATGAGAAAATGTCAGGAACCACGATAGAAAGGGGCCCACACATAAAAGAATGAGAATTTGAAAAGCTTATTAAAGGTGTGAAGGTGTTGATAACACAAGATAACAAGTTAACAAAAAAGCACCAATTTAATTTGGACTAATGATCTATTCATTTACATTAATACCATGGTAATTAGATTTGTTACTAAAATCATGGTATTGTTGCATGATGTAATAAATCTAGTTCATCCCTGCTGATATTATACGAAAGATAAAAATAAAACAAGTAAATTCACAATGTTCTGGGTTAAATAAATAATTAGATGTTTACATTGAATACAAATGTTCTTAAATGGATTAACCATTAAAATAGATAAACTAAGGGGTAACATGATTTAATATAAATTGAATTAAATCTAATTTCAGAGTAACTACTTGTAGTGTATGATATACAAGTAATAAAAATACAGTAAATGGAAAAGAAATAAAGCATTTTACAATAATATGAAACCCTAAGAAAGAGAGAGAGAGAGAGATGATTTAGTTGATTCGCATTTTCAATTTGGAAGATGATCTAGATATTGCAAGGTGAATACTGGAACATTTACTGGAAGTCTAAATTTGTTCAAGTGTTCACTCAAGAGGTTTGAGACCTATAAATGTGCAGGAGACAGAAGTGCCCAAGTGAGGACAATGAGTAAATATGGGTGCTAGTGACTGGATCTATTGTAGGTGCTAGTGTCATATACCAAGATGCTCAAGGTTTTGATATTTTTTGTGCAGATGGAGGAGCTTAGTTTTTTAGTAGTTTTTTGTCACTCTGGATTTCTTCAATGTTGTTGGAGATTGTACCTATAACCTACAAAACAAGTGTCTAGCTACCCATACCCACAAACCACATCAAATCCTAAAAAATAAAGATGACCTAGTATGTGGAGTCAAGACTGACCTCGACGGTCACCCAAAGAGTGAACTTAGTACCGAGTGTTGCACTACATTTCAGACTCCATGTAGTTTTGTGTGTAAGTGTGTGTAATGATGCCCTTAGGTTGCCCTTGTGCAAGTTGCACACAATGATAGTGGGCTAGATCTAAAATGTATCAAATGTATAGAATGTGTGTGATGGAATAGAATAAACTTCCCCTCCTATGTTGTGTATGCAGAGTGAATGCAACCCTTGTCCCTTGAGTGAATGTGCTAGATGGATGCCTTTGTAATGCTCTTGTGCCTTTGGATGCAAGCTTAGGTGATATAGAATAATTTTTAGTGTTTGGCCCCTTATTTGAGAGCTATAACTATGTATATATATGATTCCCTTGTTTGAATTTTGTAATTGACAACTGAAAGGCCAACCCAAAGTGTAAAAGATTCCCAAGAAGTAAAAGAGACCCAAAAGAGTGAGAAAAGGGAAAAAGGTCAGGAGCGCCTAGAGGGATAGGAGCACCTGGGTGCTTCTGTCCTAAAATGGGCTAGTGTCTGAGGCCATAAAAGATAAATCATTCAAATACCAACAAGGTTGTAGGGTGTGTAAGGTCAATAAACATATAAGAGACAAAGCAAAAAGGCCCAAAAGACATTGTCAATTACTAATTTTCTTTCTTAGGAATCATGTATATATTAGTATGCTCTAGGACCTAGAAATGTACCCAAGTGCATAGATTTTGTGTCTACATTTTGCCCCCACTTTATGTTGTGGAGTGAATACTCGATAGCATAAAGTAGATAGAAGATGTGTACCTTATGATCCTTGTAGAGAAGAGTGTAGGCAATAGTGTGCCAAGTGGACAAGTGAAGCGTGAAGTGATGCAAATGTGAAGTGTGGAGACTAGGAAAGGGAAGTGGACCCTAGGGGTGAAGTGTATGTGTAGTGTGTGTTGTTGGATATTTGTTGTTGATGTGAGTTGCTTCTTGTTGCGTATTAAGGACAAACATGCAAAAGAAGAGCGAGAAAGTAGTTAAAGTTCCTTATATGAAAAATTATAGTAATTCATGTATAAGTAAGTAAAAGTGTGTAAAAGTATGTAAAAGGAAAGTGTGCACCTGATATGTATAAGAGTGTGAGATAGAAAATTGTCTTGATTTTACTTAGAGATGATACTGAATTTGAATGCCGATGGTGAGGTTTTTGGGTGATCTCAAGAGTGAGTTTTTTGGGTGATCTCATGCCAAGACAGTTTTTTGGGCAATCTCATGCCAAGTGTGAGTTTTTTGGGTGATCTCACGCCAAGAGAAGAGTGTTGGGGAGAGAGGTCTATCTTTTCTCTCCTTCCATGATGCTTCCTGAATAAACACCACTACAGATGGTACGTCTTGATTTGTTATGATTTTTATATGATTGTAACCGAAATTGTAACTGATAAGATCCATTTTGTAACTGGAGGCAAGTTCCTGCTACTGGAGAAACTATGTCTGAAAATAAACTATTGAACTATTTTGAACTGAGAAATTGATCTGTTTTTGCCCCTAGGACATTAAGCACCCAGGGGAAGACACAAGTGTCACCCACTATTGTCTAGGACTGGGGCTAGTTTGCACTGTGTTTTGAGGCCCTAAGTCTGATTTTGATCCAATATGTAACTGTGTTCCATGTGTTGATTGTGACTTTATGTTGTATATATGTTTTGTATGATCTAGCTCTGAGATGTTGTAGGGGTGATTTTTCACCCAATATATGCCCCCCTCGTTTGGGGTGCATGCGATGACTGTAGGAGAATGCAGTCCAAAGGAGAGGACCTGAAGCTGATATGCATATCTGAAAGTGGATACCTACAGGGGGTAGGGGATGTGCATGGTAGAAACCAAGGCACATGCAAACAAGATAGGCTAGTAACAAGTGTTAGTAGTAAAAATAGCTAGCATGCAATAGAAGACAATGTAACAAGCAACTAGGAAGACAAGATGGACCGTGAAAAGTGGGTTTCATACATGGGACATCGCTCACAATGTCACAAGACAATCAAGGCCGAAGTGGCCAAAAGCATACAATGATCAAACAAGACATAGGGCATAGCCCACAAATAATAGCAAATAATAACAAGCAAAAAGTGATAGATAACCATGGTTGTATTGATCCTACAAGGAAAATGCTACACATGAAGCACCCATTAGTATGTTAGAAAGATAAATAGTATGTCAAAGTGTGTATATATCAACGAAAAAGTAAGTGACAGTAATGAGAAGTATTAAATAATGTGACAATAGAACATGTGATATGTGTAGTGTGAGAGTAGTAACGGTAGATGTCCCCAGGAGCCTCATGGGACTGGTAAAGAGTTAGTGTTCAAGCATCATGCATCGTGTATGGAGATGTAAGAGTTCCTGCATTCACTCAAGATACCAAGTGAACGTGCATGTGTATATAGAAAAATATAATGACATACTAAGAATCGTCTAGCATAGTAATTAAAGTGCAACATGTAAGTAGTATAAGCTAAATAGAGTAAATGCAACCAAGATATGCAAATGTTGCTATGAGTGTGATGGTGTGATATGCAAGATGTGAAGATGGAAGGAGAGCCATGTTTCCCCCAAGTGGATGTGTATGAGATGAGGTTCATTTATAAATTTCCCTCAACAAGTCAAGAATGAACCATAGAACAAGAGTGTGTCATTGGGAAATGAGTGTATTACGTGAGAGTAGATGCTAGAAAGATATATCATGAAGCATAGATCATTGAGCGTGAAGTGTGTATGATGTGAGGTTCATTTAAGTGTGCCCTCAACAGTCAAGTGTGAACCATGTAGAACATAGAGAGTGCATCATTGGGTAATATGGTACAATGTGTGTACCAAAGATGTGTAGGAGTGCTAAGAAAAATTAGACATGAAGCACAGAGTATGAAGTGTAGTACTAGAGACAACCGATAGTGATAGAAGGGGGGAGAGAGTGTGATGCCCCCAAGTGTGATGAATGGAGAATCTATGTGACAATGACAAGAGAGATATCATGCTGTATGGGAGAGTGTTGAGAATGTGTCATGATAAGAGAGATATTATCACAATGGTAGGTAGAAGCAAGAGTAGGACCAGGGTTGGATTTTGGGTTGACAGGAGGAAGTTTAAAGAGGTTAGATATACAGGGTGAATTGGTTAGTCTTTTTTGTTGGTGGTTACTCATTTGAATTATTTATAGGAGGAGGTGATGGTAATGTTGTAGAGGACTTGATAGGAGGAGGTGATGGGGTACGAAAAATTTTTAAAGGTGGTTGCTTAGTTGGAATTGGTAATGCTGTAGAGGACTTGATAGGAGCGGGGGATGGGGTACAAATTTTTAAAGGTGGTATAAATTAGGTTTGATAGGTGGCTCTTGACTAACTAGAGAAGGAAAATTAGTAATTATGGCATGATGCTCATTAGACATGGAGGGATCAGATTTGGGAGCCCAATGGGATTTAGCAATTGGAGATGAGCATGTAGTAGAATGTTGTGTAGAAAATGAAATAAAACCCTAATGCTCAAGGTGCTTAATTCTTCATTTTAAAGCATAGAAATCATTTTCATGATGTCCATTAAGTATATGATAATTTCAAAATGGGAGACCTTTGTATTTGGAAAGCTGATAAGGAGGGTAGTAATGAGTAGGTGGAAAGTTGATCAACTGGTGATTGAGGAGCTCAGGAAGAATATCATGTTGCTTAGCATTTAGATCAAACTTGAGAGGTGTTGGTAGCGGTAAGACTTGGGGTTCACTTATATGAGCACATGTAGTAGACATAGGATTAGGATGAGGTGTAGAAGAAGAACTAGCATGGGCATGAGAAGCATCCTTAAGATGTTGGATTTCAGCTTTGAGGGATGTAATTGTGGTTTCCATAGCTTGAAATTTATCTTGAAAAACATGGTGTAAAGCTTGAATTGACTCTAAGATGGGTTGATTGGGTATGGTATTAGGACTAATAGGGTCATCAGAGAGATGATTGAAAATGGAACTTACTTGTGCAAGTGGTGTATTACGAGGGAGGTACATAGTGTCTAGGGATTTTTGGAGAACATCTTTGCAAGGTGGGTGCATTTGAAGTAATTGATACAAGGAGACTTCAGGATCCATGAAAGAAGATATGATAGAATAGGAAAATTAGGGATCCAAGTGTTTGATCATGATTAGTGTTCACCAAATGATTTAATATAAATTCAAATTAATTACTATAATATGTATGATATACAAATAATAAAATACAGTAAATGGATAAGAAACAAATCATGTACATGATATGAAACCCTAAGTAAGAGAGATAGGGAGAGAAGATGAATTAGTTGATTTCACACAATCTGGAGATGATCTGGGTAGGTGAATAACTGAAACAGACTGGAAGCAATGTTCAAGTTTCACTGGAGATTTTGAGACCCATAAATGTGTAAGATAGAAGTTCCCACGAGAGGATAGGAGCACTCGGGCACCAGTGACTGAATTTAGGCGCTAGTGTCTACAATAATACAAATCAAATCTCATCATCACTATCACTCTCGGGTATTGTGAGAGCTCTAGAACTAGATGCCTTGCCACTAACTATGTGTCGATATTCATGGCCTCGATACCTTTCAACCTACCTTTGCAATAGTGTAACCTTGGTTGACTGTTCTAAGAATTGACGTTGTAATTCGACATAACGTGTAAACACATATTGCGTCAAGTGACTACCACCCACTGTCTCTTTGGCTCGTCGAGTCTTCTCACATGCCTCATCCCTCTTGCCTAGCAACACAGTACATGTCACCATTGCTATAGCCATTGGCTAAAAAAAATGGGCATGCTCACTTGTGATATCATCCACACACTTAAGTATCCCTCTACCAAGTACACTAGTCAACACATTTTGCGTCAATATGTAGATTTATGTGTCTACAACCAACCAATGCCACAGGTTACATAATACACTATAACATAGGCAAACAACAAAGTACACAACAAAACTATACAAATATTTATGCTCAACTACAATTGCTATTATATTATCAGGGGCATGGGCTTCCCCCTCTCCTCCTCCTCCTTGCGGTAACCCCACTATGTTTGCAAACAATGGAAACAAAAGTACCCATCAATGTGTCACCCACCATGCGCGATACTCCTCTGTACACCCCATATCATCTGAGTTTATCACCTTTATTTCTGCATCTACCTCATCTGGCCGTGAGGTACTAGTTGCTCTCTTATGGGCCCTAGTCTAGTTCTAACCCTCTTAAGAGCTCTAATAGCTCTCAACCATATATATGGCTCTAGGGGCACATCTTGAGCCATGTCAAACTATTGCGATACTCTCTCCACCTAAAATAGCTTGGCCACCCCTTGAAATTGATCCTCTAACCACATAAACTTATGTATGCACCATAACTCTACAACATCCTTTAGCCATCCTCCATAATCACAATATGGCCTCCATATAATTGCATTGGGTCGCATGTTATCTATCAATGCCATGTAAGTATTAGTGTACATCTTACACCTGCGTACATTAATCCACGTCCTCGCATATATCTCTAGCCTAACCCACTCTCCTCGTGGACCTCCAATTGGCCTCAACACGACTATATGCTCATAGGCCCATACATGAAATGTGTGGTGGATCTTATCCCAGCACCATGCTCATCGTGAGTACACTTGTATAGGTCTCTATAAAGATGGGCCAACACACACTATGCTCATGCATATATAGTGCTCTCCTCCTCTATCTAATGACATATATTGTGCATCTTATACAAGATGCTTACACCTCCTCCCTCTACGACTATAGATGAAACAATCATAACGGTGATGAACTTTTGCAAGCACAAAACCCTTGATCTCAAGATAGCATCCAAACTGATATAGGCCTTGGTAGGTACTCAAGTCCCCACAAAATACTATCTAACAAATCACATTTGTCTCTCCACATCCTCCAATGGCATAACTGGTACTCTCTCCCCGACAACCGACAATTGCAGTATGCGATACACATCCTCCAAAGTAACTGTCATCTCGCTCGTAGGCACCCAAAACGTACATGTATTTGTGCACCACCTATCGCATAAGGTTGTCAACATAGGCATATTATGGGGTACATCCCCCATCTGTGTTATGTGTCGCATGCCAACACGGTCCATAACATCCCACTTATCATCTGACAAGCCCAACCCAAGCAAAGTACTCAAATGACAGCCACTAGAGAAATATCTCGAGTGAATATCCCTCTACACACCACAAAGTGAAAATAAACACATCGTTAAAACACTCTACAAGTTTAAATACACTCACTTATAACTAGAAATATCAATTGCACCATTATAGATCAAATATACACATTCTGGAGCAGGGCACCCATGAGCAAGATACTAGGGCCCAAGTCTGGGCGCTCCTGTCCCAAGGGTCACTAGCACCCTCACCACTATTGTCCACATCTAAAATGCTGAGAAACTTAATAATCTCAAATTTTTAACAATCTGATAAAACCAATTACTACACACACTTTTTGAAAAAACATTAAACTTACCAATTCTGTCATCGTCCGTGATGCTACGACAGTCCTCACCCTCTCAAACCGGCTAGGACGTGCTACTCTCACTTACGGCATCTTCACTCACTTAGCTCTCAATCTCACAAGCGCATCAAACACAAATGAACAGACTAATCACTTTTTCACTTCACTACTTATAGTTACATTTCATCACCTACTTTACTATGGTCATTGTGTCATGCTTATTCTCGCAACTAATACACACTCCTATGTTTTTGTCATATCTTAGCATTTCTACTCTGATTTGCACCCCGATTGCGGTGTTATTTTTAGAATTTAGCCTATCATCATACCATACACATTACACATGTGTTATATCTTCTTAAAATTGTATTTTACTCAATCTATACACATTTTGGCAATTTCTATCACTTCTTTTCCATCTCGTGCTTACTTTCGACTTAGCGTTCATTCCTATCATCACTTCCCCTTTCACTGAAGGGGGGCATATCATTGGGGTCATAATCCCCCTTACATCACCATGTGATCAATCAACACTACCAATTTGTCATTTTCAAACATTTACTAATTTATCGTGTGACGACATTTCACCATCAATTCCCCCTAATGACCTAACCTGGGGACAACAAACATACAATTTATCCATGTGACATTTCATCACTTCTCCCTAATGACCTAACCTGGGGACAAAAAACATACAATGTCTCTATGTGACATTTAATCCCATCCCCCTAATGACCTAACCTGGGGGCAACTAGAGTAAAATCTCTCTACGAGTAACCAATCAATACAATCAATCAATCTATCGATCTATTAATGCGTTCAAACCTCTAACAACCATCATTCAATCAATAAAAATTTAACACAATCGCCCTCCCAGATGACATAACTTGGGAAGTTATTATATATTTGGTGTTTTCTTCTGTTAGCATATGGATTTGCACACATGCAAATGACATGCAACAATAAGGGAACAAAATCCCTCAATGAAGGTGAGGTTGCCTTTATTGAAAACCAAAACTGCATTTACATCTATACGTTCAAAATTGTATGTGGGGGTGTTTTGAAGCATCAAATGGAAAGAAGTGTGAATGAGGGAAATGGAATGGAATGAAGGAAATGAATGGAAGGAATGGATGCAATAGTTAGGTAAAAGTAGAGCCTAATATTTCATAGAGAAGAAGAACAATGAATAACTAACTCAAATAAAATAGAGTTCGAATCGGCTAAACAAGAATAAATGAAAGGTAACACACATGTGCAAGTAAATATCAGAGCTCAATCACTCGTGAACAAGAACAATAGATTAATAACATTGACAATAAGATCAAATATAATATTCACATGCAAGATTTAAACACTAACATCTATGAACATTAGAACATCAAATGCTACAAGAGATAGTGAATGAGACACAAAGTTCATATTTCATTAACTCTTCAAATTGTCTTCACAAAAGAACACATTTTCTTTCTTGAAACAAAGCTTGCACACAAAATATTTTCTTCTTCTCTCTCAGATTCACCGTTACAAATGAGCCCCTAACTTCCTTTTATAACCCAAAAGTTGGTTACAAGGTAGTTAGGGTTTACATGAACATTAAATTAGGGCACCTTAAGTGACTTTGAACTTTTCAACCAACTTTTAAAAAGTAACTTGAAATTAGAAATCACTTAAGTTATCAAAAATTCTGTCAAAAGTGAGTTTAACAATAACATCCACTTTAAATACAATTTTAAAACAAAAAACAAGTACCATGTGGACCTTATTCATTAAAGTGACTTAGATATCTCAACATATGAGATCCTGTCAGTCACATGCCACCCAAATTAGATACCATAATGCTATCTCCTCATCCATTGGTGAAATTAGGATCTTCGCCTTTTCCAATTGAAAAGATATGAACCTTTCCAATGTGCTCTTCATATTCTCTTCTTTAGGAGGTTCACTCGGTTGAAGCACATCCTCATAGAATACCTCGTAATTCCAAAATATCCTACCTGTGCATATTATTTGGGTTATTTACCATTTTCGATTGACAATTCTCAAAAGGTTCCTCAATTTGATACAACATTCCATTGAAGTAGAGCAGAAATTGATTATTGCGAACTGTAAATGTCATTACACCAAATTGTGAGAATTATTCCTCAACATGTTCTGATAAATGCCATCTGATAATATGCTCGTCCACAAGATCACAAGGGATTTTAGCTATGATCTCATGAATTTAGGTGAGACAAGTGAAGGCTTCACTGTCATATGCTCTCCTAATGAATCATGGAATCACTCGAGAAGCATCTTCTGTGACTTGAGATGTAGACATTAAAGAAAGTCGTGTCCATCTCCCATTCGAATTCAAGAGATCCTTCAATGGATAGACTTGTAGATTCCATGCTTGATCATCTCTTGTAGACTAGGAAATATCTCATCCAGATTTGATATGCTAAAAGAAAAATATTCCTTGCCAAAGAAAGGATTGGATTTAGGTATGCACTAAACTTCATGGAGCTTTACAGCCACTTATATTGATCTGGCTTTTCCCGAAGATGAGAATTTCCGAAAGCTAGGACCTTAGTGACATGGACCAATCGTAGTTTACCTCTTTTGTACTAGATTGAGTGTTTCTTTATCGGGGGCAGCCACTGACATCGGGTATATGCTCACAAGTCAAGGTACTTCTGCTTCAGGGTTGTTGGAGTTGAAATTGCAACACTAATTATTTCTGGATTGAGTTGTAGACACAAGTTGACCAATTCAGGATATTTATCAAAGGTACATATGAGGCAAGTACTATGCCATGCATGATTTGACCGCTTCAGAACAAATTTTAAGAAAATTCTGACTGCCTTCTTGGGAAGCCAGCTTAACCGACGTAGTTTGTAGTATTGAATTTTGATGAAATCATCATATTCAGGATTTGAATTTCATCCCTAGGGCTGGGTAGAGAACTTTGATGACTGCATACTACAAGACCATTATTATTGGTTTAGAGTATGAAATGTAAGATGTGACGAAAGCATGAATATCTAGCTATTACTTCCATGTACATTCAAAGTTAGAAACCAAACTCTGGGTCATGCCAAGTCTAAGCCCTGGGAAATGAAATGTCAAATCTTCCATGTAGAAGATACCAAAAGATTAGGGAATATATTAAGGTACCATAAGCTTGTGCATGAACCAAATTTTTCCAAATCAAAATTTTTAGCAAATATTAAAGTTCAAGTTGACTCTTTTGACAACTATTAGGAAAATTACATTGTGTACAATGTTGTATGCATCTTGTTTGGTTATAGCCATTTGAAAAAAGCAAACGTCACCTAGAGACCTACTTTGGAAAGGATGACACATATGCAGGTGGGGATAATGCTCAATGAATTGATAAGGGTTTCTCTTGATTATCATCCAAGTTCAAGAAAATTCTTGCACTTCAAAGTCTGTCTCCTTGATATGTATAGAAAAATGGGCTCCATTTTCATTACCAACCTCATTGTATTTTCATTTGGCTCTGACGTAAAATAGATCATAACCATGTGTTGAAGTACTTGTCTTTTTAAAAATAATGAAGCATGGAAAGAATTGTATTACTAAACCGTTCTTCTGAAACTCACTATAGACCCACAATGATACAAACTCACAAAGTATTTTGATAAGCCAATGTGCGCGACGAAATTCATAATGAATTACATTTTTTAATTGGCATTTACCATTGAATAATACCAAATGAAGGTGATCCATCCTTGAAAATGGTGTATTTAAGCACCTTAAATGAGTAAAATTGTGGGCAATGATTACAATATTTTTCATGAAAATCATCCAACTATCGAGATATCAAGCTCCAAAGTTGATTACTTCGATGAGATACAACCCACGGCAACCTTCATTCCACATTAGTTGTGATTCTTCATTCAATTTAATTTTCCTTGTGTTGATATATATGGAGATTTGAAATATTTTTTCAAACAGTTCACGTGATTTCTCTTCACGCACAGTCTTTCTTCTCGCAAGTAGATATTTACACGAACAACCATGACTTATGAATTGAGTTTTTGGCATGAAAGAACCTATTCAAATCTTTGAGCATGCATGCGAAACTTGATCTTATTTCACACCCAATGAGCATGAGATAAATCCTTTCTTATTACTTGAAAGAATCTAGAGGGATTTTGCTGTTCCCACATGTTCTCGGCCTATGCTTTCTTTGCTGGTGTGGAAAACCTCATGACTCGTAATACCCATGGATGAATGCATGGATAATAGTGCATGGCCTACTTTTTTTAGCCATCTACCTTGAATGTGTTAAATGGCATGCTTTCCTTTACCCCACGTGAACAATGTTATCTTTTTAATCAATTGTGTGTGTATTCACCTGGTTTTGGTCTGCGTGGCTTTTTATATTCTTCCCTTAGACTGGTGTAACCTGGTCCTTAAACTTGGCTGCGTTGCCAAATAAATGCATTTTCCTCTGTTTGGTCTTTTTATTCCCCTTTTGGTCTTGCCCCACGTGATCTTCTTAATATGCCCAATGTGTGATGGCAGATTTATTCATGGATCCTCTTTTCAAATGCCTGGACTATGTGGCCTGTGAATGGCTCTTTTTTGGACTACGTGTGGACTTGGCTACCTCTTGTTTAGTTTCTGCCTTTGGATGTTGTGCTTATCTTTACCAATGTAATTGATAAGTGGAAACTCTCTGCATGCGTGGCCCGTGAGATTTTTCTTTTAGGAAAATGTGGAGTGCATGGATTTCTCCAATTGTTCCTTTACGTTGGCAGTATCATTTATGGAATACGTTTTCTATTTCCTTGTGTGATAATGTGCTAGGCTTCTATTTGATAAATGCGTGGAGCAATGGCCATTGTTGTTTTAAAGGTAAATGCTTGTGTGGATTTTTCCTCTTTGCTGCGTCAGACATGGACTAATTGCTTCATTTCATTTTTGTTCAGTGAGTTTCCTTGTAATGAATGTGGACAACCTCCTTTTAGTGGCTATGCGTGGAATCTTTTCTTGGTTCTGTGGACTGGAAAAAGTACAGAAGTTGAAATAATAATAAGAATTTGGAAATACAAAGCTTCTTCATTAACAATATTACTTTCACACGTCTTTTTCCATAGATTTTCATGGAAGGAAAGTTATGAGGATCAAAGAAGTCTTTCTCATTTGTAACCATTTCTTCTTTCTTCTCATTGAATAACCAATTTCCAAATTTGGGTAGTGGGATTCCATTAATTTCCAGGAAGTATGCAGGAAATAAGGGACTTAATCATTTTCCCATGACAATGGCAAATTGGGCTGACAATTCCCCTCCATTTCCCCACATGGGAAAATGGGAGATATTTTACCATTTTGACATCTGGTTGGGTTGGCGAAAACAAGAGAATTTCCCACAAGTGGGAAAAATTAAAATTTTTTTCCAGGAAAGGGAAAAACAGGAGTGGAGAGCCAACTTGGCATTCCCGACAATTGGAAGCGGGATTTTAATTTCCCACGAAAAATGATGAAAAACTTGTCGATCAATTTTTAATGAGGATTAAATTAATATTTATTTAATTAAACACCCCTAAAATTCAATAAAATTAATTTTATTAAATAAAAAGGTAGGAAATTAATTAAATATTAATTAATTAATTTAAACACAGTTTGTCACATGACGGGAAGAGGTTCTCACTTGAAATGGACGAAACGAAGACCAAAACGATCACGAGAATAAAACAATCATGACGAGGGTGATAAATCACATGAAAGAACACTTTTGAATTTTTTTTAAAAATTCTATGCTCATTAATTTTGTGAAGTCAAAATTAATTGATAACAGCTTCCAGACAACCTAACTTGGAAGCCATCATAAATTTCACGTTTGCTTCCAGATGACCTAACTTGGAAGCCATCATACATTTCAAGTTTGCTTCCAAATGACCTAACTTGGAAGCCATCACATTACGGTGACACCCGTGTAGTGGGGGCAAGAGTGTCTTTCCTATATCACTCCTATATGGGTCAACTATTTGATCTATTTGGATCCAAAAACTACAAATGTTTGATATGTGTTTTTCTGCAGCAACTAGATCTTGAGGATGTAGTTATAGGTTGGAGAATAACACACCTTTCTCCCTAAACTCTTCCTCTGGCGGTAGGATGCCCAAATCCTTTAGTCAATTATTTGTATACACACAATCAGGTTGGGAATTGATCACTCCCTACCCCATCTTATCGTCATCATGTGCATTTGAAACCATCAATAATCCAATATTACAATCATCACTCTCATTTTAGTGCACTTCACCACAATATTACGCTTCTCACTATGTTAAATGGATCGACGCACTGACCCATGGTTCGACATGTTATATGGTTCTTTTGACACACTTTTAGTACCACATTTGCGCGTTCTACTACAACACGGGCTTCTCTGGATTTCTCTCAAGTATGCATCTCTATCTACTTTATGTTACCGAGCTTTTCGCTCACCAACATAAAGTGGGGGAAAATGTAGTCACAAAATCATGCACTTACTACTATAATTGTACTGCCAAGTATGTTGTTTTATATATGGGTGGATCTTGCGTTAAAAAAAATATTCACCAATGGCTCATCCCCTAGTCCTATCGTTAGTTTAGTCAGTCATTATCATTAAGTGTTTTACATAGTTTTCAGTTACTTGCACAGTTTTGGGTATCTCTCATGGAGTCTCAGCTATTGTTATTTACTCAGTGGTCATCTTTAGTCTTCGACTAGGGCGCCTATGAAGGGATTGGGGTGCCTGTCGGCGCCCTGGTTCTCATTTTTAGGTGCCCTAGTCATGGTTGCACTTAGTTATCATTTAGAGTTTTGAGGCCGGTCTTTGTAGTTTTCCCTTTCATTCCCCTAGGTATAGTCGGCATGTCGGGTCACTAGTGTTAAAATTTGAGCAAGAGATCCTTATATAAACACAACATACACACTATCTTAAGGGCGAATTATTTCTACTAAGGGCTAGTTATCTACATAAGGTAAGGGTTTGCATTTAGGCACTATTCTGAATCACACACTGCATAGGAAGGGTTGTATTCATTCTATTCCATCCACCATTTTGCATCTTGCATCTAGCTATTGCTCGCTACTTTGGCATCATTGGTGCTAGGGCACCCTATGCACATGATTGCACACACAAACACATAGAATTACATCAGGTCTGAGATGTAGTGCAACGCTCATTCATAAGTCCATCCATTTGGAAGCTGAGGACAGTCTGACCCATTCATTTGCATCTTTCTTTTTTTAGGGTTTGATGCTTTTGTGTGGGGTTTTATAGGAGATTGCTCATTGAAGATCTATAACGACATCAACGAAACTAGTGCGACAAACACGCGACAAAGACCAAGTTATTGCGAAGATGTAGTGACCAACCCAAACTTAGGTTTTGAGTTGTTCTATAAACCAAGGTGCCCACATGCACCCTAATCCTCCCTTAAGTGCCTCAGTTCGGCCAAATCTTCACCTGCTATAACTTCCTGAGGTGTTCTGTCATACTTTGTTTCGCCTGTTCATCATCCAGTCAAGTTCCATATTATTGCAAGGTAAGTTCGTTTCAGGTTAGTACCTTTTCCCTCCTACTTTAATTATTTCATTTTATTTAAAATATCAAATAAAATTAGTTAGCATTTATATTTCAGTTTATACCAGTTATCTCATTGTTAACGTTTAGATTAACTTCTAAAAATAATTATTTTAGTTAACCAACATGAAACCCACATATAAAGGATAAAAAACCTTTGAAATATGAACTCACCTGATGACCCACTTAATGATTCAAAACAAAGAGTGAAATAAAATAAGAAATGACAATGAATCCCTCATAGATAGCTTGTTTTCATTCCCTAACAGTGCCATTGCAAGTTGAAAGGGCTTGCAAATGTTCATATGTCGGCTCCAAAATGCATAGGGTTATAGACAAACGACGATAATTAATGGCAATATTGAATGTGGTATTGGTGTGGAGACATGTAAAGTAATAGGGACAAAATGAATTTGCTCGAATGTGTTTAAGGTTTACCTATGGACACTTTCTTGTCTGTGTGCCACGTCAAAGCATGTAATTTTTTAGACAAGAGAGATTAGTTGGTTCGCCACATAATTTTGACTTCTTTAATGCACACCAGATTTGGGTCAGCCATATGGCGTGTGACATGACACCTAAATGAAATAAGGATATTTGTAAAATAGTCATAAAATTTTAGACATGACATATTAATTTTGCGATCTATCGTGTCCCCAATTTTCCTTGATACACCCTTAACATTAAGATGCTAAACAATTAGTGCCTCTCCACTATATTAAAAGAGGAAGAAAGAGAGAGTGGAGGGGAAGACATAATTACGTCGAAAGGAGTGTTCTCTGGTAGAAACATCACTACAACAAACATGTACCTTTTACCACAATTATTCTACAAATTTTCCACAATTTTGCATAATTATAGATTATTTGTGGCATCTCTATGATAATCTAGTTATTGGTTTTTAATTATTGTGGATTTTCTATAATAAATTTATATTGTTAATAATTTGTAGAAAAATCACACATTCAAACCTTCATTGTAAAAAATCCACATTTTTTAGAAAATAATAATAGAATTTATTATTATTATTAATTAGCCACTTGTGGCATATTTTATGAAATTAATATTAAATTATAATTTTGTGGAAATACCACATTAAACTATTTAATGTTTTTATATATTTATGAAGACTAATATGAAGTGTGTAAATGCCACATTACACCAAACATATGTATATAATAACATATTTACATAAGATAGTAACATACATGCATTGATTATATATTTTAAGAAGAATAATATTAAACTTTTTAATGTGAAAATTCTCTGGTAGAAACATGCCCGCCCCTCTGACACGGTCAGATATCAAGCCAAAATCGAGACCGTCGACTTTATGCACCGTATCGCAAGTTAATAATGATCTTCGTGTAAATTAACCACTTCTGCTAAATCTGGGTTGTTTATTTTGTTACACGTGAAATCCTGTTTCACCACCATGTACGCCTCTCCTCTGTGTAATTGGAAAAGTTATTCATGAGGTAGGAGTCGTGTCGTGCAGGAAGGACATCATGGGTTCCACAACGAGTTGGACAAGGCACTACCGTATTGCTTCGCTAATTTGATCAATGTGCAGTGGGTTTCCATCGCCGAAAACAGAATCCACAGCCCCATTCCAACCTCGATAGGCAAGCTCTCTAGTTTAACAGAACATTGTTTGAACTACAAGCAGCTAGCAGAAATACAGGAGTTGTCATTCTTGATCCATTTTATATTTGTAAATAAGAGGAACATTATCTGTATTGTACATGTATGCATGAATACAACACATCAATCTGTGGTTTCGATTTCTTTCTTATTTTCACTTGGCCGTTCGTCATATTCCAACTGGTGCAAAAACATTTTAATCCTCAATTAACATGGATGTCAGCAAGTTTACTGGTATGTTAAAACCTTTCCCTTTTGTATTATCTCATCTATCTTTTTTATTATCCCAAGACAATTGTTTTTCTCTTTGTTAAGTTCACACATTTTTACAGTTTTTAATTGTTGAATTGTAAAACTTATTGTGAAAAATGTTTATTGACTTCCATTCCTCTTTTTTAAATATATTATATATGGCCACAATATTCAAGGACGTATATCACTTGAAGGAAAAAAACTTTAGCAAATGGAATTAAAATTCTTACCCGACCACAACAACTGTCGTATTTTTATAGATTGTATTTTCTCAAAACAATTTTTATATTTACATTAGCAGATGTAACAAAATTATTTTCTACCAATACTTTCTGATCTACGGATAATTTCACAATTAATTATTGTTTCGACCAAATTGTAGCTTCCACCTTTTTGTAATGATTTATAGAAATTGTAGAAATGTTAAATGATAAAAATTAAATTTTCGGATGACACACCAAAGCTGAAAGTTCAAGGAGCATTGTTTGGTGAAAGTAATCCAACAAAATAGCAATATCATTACATGATGTAAGTACAAAAAGACAATGGGTAACAGGGATGTAATGACTGTTGCTTTAGTCTTAGGCGGTCCATATTTCCATTTTGTCGACATGCAATTATACATGTTATGAGCGCTGGCTAAAGACTTGTTGTTACTTCAAAAATCTAAAACAGTAAAACAACAGAAATCTAAAAGTCCTTACTGTTAAAACCTTTCCCTTTTGTCAGAGCTTATACCTCTCTCACAACAGGCCCTTTTCGGAGGTAGCTTCCCGATGAGGGGTGGGTGGGGATCTTAGCAAGCGGTGTCTGCGCTTTCCAACGGATATATTAAAATTTGAGAATATGTTGTACAAAAAGTTTGTCGGTGGGAAGCTAGCTTTCAAAGCTTCAATCTTCCTCTTCTTCTGCATACCTCTCAGAGACAATTGAGATTCCACGGATAAAGGCGTTTCTGCAGGCGCGCCAATAGGGAGGATAACAGAAACATCCATATACATCTGAAATTTCGATTTTCCATCTGCAACCAACGTTAAAAAAAGAAAATACTAGTTCATGTTTTTCTCAATCAGGAAGGCTTCTGCAATTCAAAACCAGAAAAGGTCGCTGTACATAGATAAAAGAAATGGCTTTTTCATTACAGATGGCATGTACAATAAAACTCGACAATGCACAAAGTCAGGGCACTCGTGAATGTGACACATCGTATACAACCGCCTTCAAATGGTATGTGGCTAGTCCATGCATTGCGAGGTTATGGAAAATTGGGTGTAATTTTTTATTATTCTTTTGAACGTTCTTATATTATTTTTATGTGATTTTTTTTTTGTTTCTCTTCGTTTGTATTCTTTGACACTATTAACTGATTTTTTATCGTTTGTCAAGATTAAATTGAGTTCCCTTCTTTGAATATTTTAATTTAAAGTATTCAACTAATTACGGATTTTAATTAATTGGATTTTCCATTGTATCAAGTTAAATATTTTTTTATATTTTTACAATTATAAGTTAAAGAAACTATTATATGGTTTTATTAGATATAACTATTTTCACGTAAAAGATGTTCTCGAAATAATATAAAGGGGATGGCTACCGCTTTGTTCTGACAAGTTGTATTGTCGCATCCATAAATGTCCTATGGCGGGTTGTGCATCATCGTCCACATCAACATATTGAATGTCACGTCGTTCCCTGTGAAGAAAACTTTTTACATTTATCAATGACTTGTTGCCTCAGTAACTTGTTTTAAGACGCGTCACCTTAACCATCACACTGGTGGGCTTGAAAGAGCATGATCCCCAATAGAACATTGGCATAGTTCTTCTTCTACTCCTCATGGTACTCGCCAACGCATGATTCAATAATATCTTCAACAGAATTCGCTACCTAGACTTTAAGCCTTATGATCTTTCATTTACACGACACAAGGAAGAACCTAGACTTTTATATTATTTATATGTGCTTTTTTATTTTTATTTTTTTGGTATCTCTTCGTTTGTACTCTTTGACACTATTATCTGATTTTTTATGGTTTCTCTAGACTAAACTAAGTTACCTCATTTGGATATTTTAATTTAAATTACAAAAATAATTACGGATTTTAATTAATTAGATTTGGATTATTTTAAGTTAAACATGTTTTTTTATATGTTACGATTATGAGTTGAAGAAACTATTATACGGATTTATTAGAAATAAGTATTTTTACCCAGACAACATTCTCAAAATAATATAAACGGGGTGGACAACCACTTCATTCTAACATGTCTTATCATCGCATCCATAAATGTCCTACAATAGGCTGTGCATCATTGTCCATGCATCAACAACATGAATTTTGTGTCAATCCCTGTGCCGAATTTGTTTTACATTCATCAATGACTTGTTGCCCCAGTAACATGTTTTTTGATGTGTTACCTTCACTATCACGTCGGTGGGCTTGATAGAGCATGATCCCCAATAGAACATCGGCATAGCTCTTCTTTTTCTCCTCATGGTACTCGTCAACGCATGATTCAATAATATCTTCAACAAAATTATCCACCTCAACTTTAAGCCTTCTGATCTTTCATTTAAGTGACACAAGGAAGAACCCATGCATCACTAGTCACATTATTGAAAATTCTAACCCTCAAATACGAATCCCTCTAAAGATCCCCTTCGGCGTTTCAACATCCTCTGCACATGAATAGTGACCATAGGTTTTCTCTGTGCCCATCTAGATGGAACTGATACGCCTTTCTCTGTCGCATCAATGTCGACCACCTTGCAGATGTCGGTTTCCATCCCTGTCATGGATGAGTCGTCCGACATACGCTGACAAAATTATAATAATGTTATTGTTGATGCATCTTGGCAGTCATGCCCCCTTCGAATCTGTAAGGGCGTCTGATGACGAGTATATACATACAATGTCATATTATATTATGAATCGTCCTTTTAGAGTCTACTAGATATTTTTTAGAATGTGTTTAAATATTTTAGGATTATTTATGTGAAATGACACCCTCTTTTGCACATTACAAATTTATTACGTTGAAAGGCATGTCTACAGGAAGAAAGCCCAGTGGTCTTTTGACAACATATTGTATTTGCCGTCATTCATATGTTGGTCTGTATCAATGCCTTTGACAGTAATCATCACCATTCGTGTATGATGGCCCATATCAATGAACATATTTTGATGACTATATTTGCATATCACAAAGGGCTTAAGAAGTGCATAGTTAAGGGATATATCGGCCTTGTTGTCCGCTTAGCTAAAATTTGGATACATGTTGGCTAGGAAAGGAGACCCGTTGTTCGACTGAAATATGAACAGAGGATGAAATTGGTTCTTGAGATCGTTGTGAAAGTCTCCCTGGGAAGGTGGGTAATAATTTCCCAATACGAAAGTTACTTGGGTGTTGGAGATATTTATGTTTTACATATTTGAATTCCTCACTGCCATTTGAATGTTTCACATGGCGGGAACAAAATATTACATGTATTGCTTGTTTCTATGGTTCAACACCTCGTTTCCCACAAAAACATATTTAATGTTTGTGGTGGGATATAAGTTACAAACGTTGTCGTTGACCCACATGTTCATTACAAGCCTGATTGCATGTTATTTTCCGAAGCTCGTCATTGCCCACTTCCACAATTACTTCAATGCCCATGTTTGCCAAGGATTTTAGGGCTTCTTTATGGGCCTCAAACAATCTCATTTTTCGGATCTTAAACCACTTCACCATGTTTACAACCTCGCTCACCTCCAGCATATTGTTTCCCAACATTTTGTGACAAACTCCCAGTGCAATACATTTGCACTTACATTCAACATTAACAAATCACAAATTCATCAACTACAAGTGCCATTCAATAACAATAATTCAAATACATGCCTCTTAACTCAATGGATCTTGCTTTTATTTTGATTACAATTCCAACAAATTAACTGATTCACTTCCTTCAAAACCCTGAATACTTGTATTTATACTTGTCTTTTGTATTCACTTGTTCAACTAAAGGAATGAGTGCATTTTTTATCTTTTACTTTTTCAACCAATAGAATTAGAGGGCGTGTCTATACCATTATCGTGGAAAAAATACATATAGATAAGTCAAAGCACAACAATACCATATCAAGTTTTGTATTCACAATGAAATTTATGCTGAAATGTGTACATTTATAGGTAGAAATCCCTAGGGCTCATATTGTAATCCATCATGCTCATATGTTGGTTTGTATCAATGAACCTGACAGTAATCAATGTCGTTCATATGTTGGTCTATATCAACGGCCATATTTTGTTGGTTGCATTTACACATCACATGAAGGAAACATGAATAAATCAAAATGGCCATGTTTACTTTTAACAATTTATCTATTGAAATTCTCAATGAATCCATTAATGTAAATGGGAGTCGGAGTTTGCGCCATCATTGCAAATAATAGTAGAAAACGAAAACAATGAGCATAAACCTGTCAAGAAATAGGACATGAAGCTTGTCAAATCAGCTTCAGTAAGACCCACATCTAATTGATTCACTTGTTTAGGTTTGGATTTAGTCTTTTTGTTGGAATTGGTTTTTGAGATTTGTTAGAATTAAATTTAGATATTTGTTTTGCCATTTTTTTAGAAATTTAATTTGTTTTCCTAATAACTGTACAAAAATCCTATAGTTATTAGATATCTCTACCCTTGGGTTTTCATTCCACTTGACATATCCTTGACTCTAAATTATATATTAAAGCGCGTGTAAGTGAATCCCCCTTACATTTATTTTTTCCTAACTACCCATATAATGCAATAGCTAAAAAATGTAAACAACAACTATTAACATCTGTACTTTTGATCGACCACTCTTTGCATTTTTAGATATCTCCAATATATGTTACCTCAACCCCTCACACAACATAAGTAACATTTTTTTAACGTATTTGAACTCTAATTTAAATTTGAATATTATTAATATATTGTATAATTTTAATAACCAAATATTTCAAGATTGTAATTTCCAATGCGTGCCCTGCTTAAACGTAGACAAAACACATCATATGTTAAATTACGAAAACAAGTTATGTTGTGGAATATAGATTACACATTCTTCGTGGTTGGATGTTGAATGTACCTTACCACTATGAGTTCCAATGACAAAATGTGAGAAATCAAGTAATCGTTCCAGATCTGTATTGAATATATATAACTCAGAGCTTATACATCATTGCCTTTCCATTTAGTTAGATTTGATTTCGAATTTATTTGACTCCATTAAAATCCCACTATTACTCATCTATTCTTGCCATGTACAATCAGACACGCCATTGTTGCAAATAATAGTAAAAAACAAGAACAATGAGCAAAAATATGTCAAGAGATAAGACATGAAGCTCGTCAAATCAACTTCAGTAAGACCCACATCCAACTGAATCAGTTGTTTACGTCTGCATGTAGTTATTTCATTGGAATTGATTTTTGGGATTTGTTGAAATTTAAATTTGAGATTTGTTTTTACATTTTTTTCATGTTAATAATACCGGCAAGATCGAGATGATAAAGTGGAACACATATAAGATATTATTTAAGTGATAATAATCTAAATACCCAATAAAGTCAAGAGCTGCAAATTCAAACAAGCATTCGCTTAGGTAACATTTTCCATACGCTACTTGCATTTTAAAATATCTCCCTCTACACTTTCATCGTCGCCTTCCTCGACACGGGTTTTCTCCTTCTTTTGATTGACAATTATATCACGCTCTTCATAGACAATATATTTTCACATTGGCTCTTTGATTCCTCAATCCTTTCCCATGCACTTCTCCTCCCGCATATGCCATTTACTACATTGCTCTTCCTCTCCCAATTTTCCTCTTCTCCCAGTTTCCCTTCTTCACTATATTCCTTTCAGTGTTCACATCGTACATTTCACGTACGATTGCTAGCACCTAAGTCTAACACGATAATGAACAAAACCTTTTTTGTCAAATAATAAATATCGATTTAATAAAGTAGTTCAACTACTACCAAGGAAAGGTAAGAGATCCGACGGACCTTTGTAGCAATGTCGCCATACCCACACCATACATGTACCACATACTTACAGCAACAATTAATTTTCCCCAACAACATTGAGAACATCGGAAGGCTGAAATTTTATAATTAAATGTCAATTTCCCTTCCTCAGTTTCTTCGCCCAAAATTTATCGTATTTATATACCTGCATTATATCTCTACTCGTTTTTACTGAACAACACTTGGGACGACAGAGCAGAGGGTAAAGGGTTTACACTTCAAATAGATTTTTAGGACAATTTCGAGTTCAATGGCCATGGCCGCTCCCTCTGCATTATTCAACGTCAATGGCAAGCAATATTTTTCCCCTCTCTTTTAACGTTTTCATATTTTTGTCGGGGGTTTTAATTCTATCTGCATTTTCATTGAATTTATTCTTTGAGCCAACTAAACTACATGCCTTGTTGATCTTTAAATTAGACGATTTCTTTAACATTAAATTTACAGTTTGTCGGTATAGTATAGTATGATTTTATTGTGGCTACAGGTTGGTAGATTCGAACTTTTAACCTTCCCAAATGTAATGAAAAATATGATAATACAAATACGTATTCTCGAGGTTAGATATAATGAAAAATATGATAGTATGAAATTCTTATTTTCTAGTTTTATGAAGAAGTGTTCATTTGTAGTTTTATCAAATGCTTGATCAGAGGGTTGTGATATAATGTGGGCGAGTTTAGGTTTTTCCCCCTCCTTTCTATATGATCGACTGGTTGTGTAGAATTTATACTGGCCGTTTAGTTAATCTTAAATCTGTAGATGCAAATGAATGAACGATTTCCACAGTCATTTTCATGTGAAGTAACCAAAATGAACGGGTGGTTTTAAACATATAATTTTGGAGGAGTGCTTTTTAGGTTTTGCAGTCTGAGAATTGACTACACTGGCGCATCTGTACGCTCTACATAACTGGGTCTATGGGAGTTGCTTTGTGGCAACGAAGGGATTTTTTTCATTTTCCCTTTTAAAGATGCAGATGAATGAGCGATTTCCACATTCATTTTCATGTGAAGCAACGTAAATGAACGGGTGATTTTAAACATATTAGTTTGGAGGCATGCATTTTAGGTTTTGTAATCTGAGAACTGACTATCCTGGCACATCTGTATGCTGTACATAACTGGGCCTATGAGAGTCGCCTTGTGGCAACGGAGCGATATTTTCACTTTTTACCTTTTAACATTTTTTAAATTTTGTAACCTTTGGTTTTGATTCCATGACCAAGCTTGGGTGCAAACTACACCGTGGGAATGCACATGCACTAATTGATATGGTGCATCTGTGGGCCTGTGTGGTGCGCTTTCTAGTCTGTGGGGGAGCTTTCTTACTGGGGTTTGAGTCCAGGTTATCATCACTGTAATCACTCCTACCTTACCACCAGACCATAGATTATCCAGCCCCACTTTTAGCAGATCGTAGTTCAGGATTTGAGTTTTCTTGAATCTTTTGTTTGTTACTTGTATCTGTTTAAGTATGTCTCCTCACAGTCTTCTATGTTAGTGTTAGTGAATGAGTTCTGGGTTTCCTGGGCTCCCTCTGTGCCAAACTGTTCATTGGGTTTGAACCTGGTCATCATAACACAATCGCTCCTCCTTCACAACAATACCATGGCTCATCAGGATAGGCCCCCATTTCAGTTGATTATAGTTAGGATGTGAGCTTTTTTAATCTGCTATTAGTTACTCTGTTTGTTTTAAGGATGTTAGCTTTGCAGTTGTGAACCCCAGTGTGTTTAACTGTGAAATTTTTATGGGTTCCTTCTGATATAGTGCTTATTGTTCTTGCCATTCAAGAGATGTTTTCTCATAAGTATTTAAGCTGGCATAGATTTCTATGGGTTGTTTGGATTCATACAAGGCAATTGTCACTGCAATACTGTAAATGTAGATAGTCAGACAATTTATGTTCTGGTATCGACTTTTTCACATGTTTTCATTTACCGAGGGTTGATAAGTTGATTCTCATTGATGGCGTTAAACTTTAAAACATAGTTATTTAAGACTCTTGGGACGTAGGGACAAGGTTCCTGGGATGGCAATTTTTATTTTCAGAATTTTGGAAATTACGGGGGGCAGGAAAAAATTCCCGGATTTTGGGGATGGTGCGGGGCGGCAAAAATATTCCCAGATTTTCGGGACTGCGGGGAAGGGTTATCAAAATATTCAATAATATATTAAAATAAAAAATAATAATAAAATATTAAAAATAAAAAATTATTATGCTGATAGGTGTAACCTACCATGGCAGCCAAGGGGGGGTGTGAGCAGCGAGTGTAATGGTGCGAGATATGAATAAAAATGGTCAACCTTAAATTTAATGTCCTTTGCTTGTTGGGGCATTTATAACTTTACCTTCTTGTGTCAAGAAGGCAATCGGAAAATCATTATATCTAGGGCATATGGTGGAGTTTGGAGCCCATTTGCTAGTACTTTGGAAGATTTTTCCGAACCAAACAGAGCGGTACAGCTAAATTGATTCAATCTGTCACCAGACTGGGAAATTAATGGAGAAGGTGATGGAGCTGTTAATCAATGTGGAACCCTTCAATAGCTGAAACCATGTGACAAATCCAAGATAAGTGCCTTGAGATTGATACATATTGGTGTTTTAAGAATAGATTTATTTAAGATGGAAATGCTTGGGACATGTTCCCGTGTAACACTATTTTTTAAAGTTTCTTCTTGTGAGAGCATCTGTGCAACTCATTTTGTTTGGGAAGTTTAGTTTGACATAATTTAAGCATCCATATAAAATCTATTGAGTAATTATGGTTGCGTCATTTCACTCAACAATGCGTATCCTGTCATAGTTGGTTGTGGGGTCTAATACCAAAGGGCAAATCGCACTGTATATCGATTATTCCAAAATTATGTATGCACACATCCACAAGTTTGGTTTTTTGTAATGAAATTTGGAAAGCTTTCTCTTAGTATCAAACAATGCAGCCATGTTTGTGAAAAAATCCAAAATATGAGAGGTCCTAGAAATTGTGAAATATGTTTTAGCAAATAAATTGGGAGAAAAAAGAAAAAATGGATATATGATATTCTTTTCCAGAAATATCCCAAAGTATGCAGAACTTCCTTCATATAGGTCTTTTCGATTTAAGGTTAATTAAGATTAGAAGGAGAATTGGTCAATAGTGACCTGTTCTCTTCAGAAAAAAGGACCTTTTATTCATACAGCTCAAAAAAAGGGAAATGCATTTAAAAAAAATCAATTTGGAAGTTTTTTACCACTATGGAATCATTGCGCTGATACACAAGATTTGGTGATTTTTTTGGCAAAAAGTTGAAATTTGCAGTCTAGAGTGTGGGCAATGAATTCCTGATACGAAGAAACCTAATCATCCACTACGGTTAGTGTTGACCTGTTTCAAATTTAGTACAAAAAGCAAAAAGCCAATGTGTTCTATCTTTCAGTGTGTGGTCAGCATTTAGATGGTCCTCCTCATGTGGCTCATTTAGATAGTAATGCACATGTTTAATTGTCAAGTTCTAGACGAGGCTCAACTAATTTAAACAAGATTATCATCCCATCAGTGAAAAAATTGAACCAGGTGATATGCCTTTGTCTGCTATTGACTCAAATGCCCAAATGTGAAGTATTTCATGAAAATAAAAATCACTGTTGTTTGAGTCCCAATTAGTGTTCAGATGGTATCTCGATGGTGTATCCCTGTCAGTGTCATCATATGTATGGTGATCATCTTAAACCTAATGCCTATGTCACTTGAAGCTCAATTGATTCACTTTTGTCTACCACCTGATATTCCCTTTCTTGAAAGAAACATTAAACACTAAAAAAGCACGATATAGTTTATCACTTATCAGAGCCTTACCTTTTAATATTTATATTAATGTAGCAAAAAGTTCAATGTTCTATAGAATATGATAATCAGAATAGTATAACTATGTTCTTGATTGTAATATTTTGCCTTTTTAGCTAAGAAAACTAAAATAAGAGAATTTATAGTACCATCACTGAAAGGAGTACTCTAAATATACATCCGAAGTCAGATTGGTTCCCATAAACCACCATCATCTGGGAATTATAGTGTTACCATGGAAACTGTAAGGCTGGTAGGAGCCAGATCCATAAAACTTGGTAACATTGTCCACATTTCCCCTGAAGAAAATTAACAAGGATGTTATGTTGTTAACAAAACCTTTAGTAACTATATGCAAAAATGTGTATAAAACCTCATGCACCAGAATGTAGCTGTGGTTGCTTATCATATCCAACTTCATGGTTTAATGTGGTTATAATTCTCAAGATCAACCATGGCTTGTTGCAATCAAAAACTGTAAAAGTGCTACAAATTGAAAGCCTCTTTAACTTCCTTGTGGAGCTGCTTCATTTCTTTTGCTCCTTCCATGCTCACTTTATGCTTTGCATGTCGCTTGGCATTCGGTTCTGAAACTCTAGGTTCTGCTTTGTCACATGCACAACTTTATATCCTCCAATGCCTTTAAGATTGGGACCAATGAGCCTAGGGAATGTGAATTTGTTCTTTCTGCTTCTAGTGGTTTCAGAATCTCCCCAGATAATTTACAGTTTTTGCTTCATGTATTCAACAATGGCCTCTTCCCTGCCTCCCATTTGCTTCAGCACCTTTTTCTCCTGCCTTTACTTTATGAGCTGCCTCACTTCCTTTGTGAGGATTATTTTGTCTACATCCTCCACCATGGGTTCCAGATGGGCGTCAGTCATTGCTTCCGCATATTTCCTCCTTTGTTCCCGAGAGCTCTGCTTTCCTTCAGGAGTTTAGCTGTGTGTTGTTGGGGTAGTTCTTCCCAGTAATTCCCAAACAAGTAAAGGCTAGATATCTAAAATAAGAGTAAACAAAGAAAAGTCAGAATGGACAGGTAACTGAAAGTTAGCAACTGAATGCAAAGGACATGTATGAAAATTATTGATACCATATTCCCCATTTGATGGCCATGATCTGACCCATCCTGGTTGAGATATGGAAGGACATTGTTGTGATTTTATTTTAATCTCTAAATTCACATTGTTGTAATTTTATTTTAATCTTTAAATTCACATTTTGTGAGGGAAGGGAAAGAGCAGTCAATGCATTTAGCTTCCATGTTTGAAGCCTGATTAAACTGATATATTCTTTTAAACCCCTTTAGGATGCCTTGGGGTTATATTGATTCCTTCATTAGCTAGTTTATTGGTAAGGTGATTGGTCCCTTCCTTTACAAGATTAAAGGACATAGTTTTGTAAAGATTGGCTAGCTCAGCCTCTTATCAAATGGCAAATTTTCCATTTAGAACTTTCAACAATGACTTTATAATCAATTGTGATGCAGTCGTGATTAGGGGTTCAAGCTAACAAGCACCTTAGACAATGCTACAAATAGACACAATCACGTCATTTTTTTGTTGGTTTTCACAAGCAATATTACAATAATGCAAAAGCTATCCTTCTACTTTATTCCTAGTTTGCATCACAGAGTTAATATGATCTAATTCCAGCTGGGATGCAACTCATTCCTACAGAGTTTTAGTCTTGTTACATGAACTCCTAGCAAGACTCAGCTTGCGAGCTATTCATAACCCTACTCTCAAGGGAAACTACACTATTCCTTGCCGCAAGTTAACCTACTTGGCTAACCCATTGCTTGATTGAATTGTCTACTCTTGAGCTACTCTCATAACTCTTTGAATCCTATGAACTCTTAACTTCCGAGTTGTCTTTGTTGAGTATTGTCGTAGAATGCTTCAGTCTTCAGGGGTGAAATGTGTTATCATTTGGCTCCTTGTCAATGCCCGTGCTTAGAGTTGTTAGGGGCATTAACTTCCGACTTCTAGTGGACAAATGACTTTGTTTGGGCACTTGGCGGATGAAAGTAGTGCATATCCAAGTGGGATGGGGACACTTTTGCAGAAATAGAAATCATTATTGCCAACCCAATCCTCACATGTTGAAATGAACCTCCATTGTGCTGGAGAATCTTGCGCAAGAATCTAGTGAACCTCACAGAGGTTCGGGTAGACATTTGCAGATACTTAGGATGTTGAGTGACCTTTGGGAGGGAGTCACGTAAGAACACGTGATCTTGTAGGAATGGGAACTCACAAAAATGGGCATGACTTCCCTAATGTTGTGTGTCTTGTGTAAGAAATTGTTGGACTTCCTATCACATCACAGGGTGTCGGAAAGTGTTTTTCTACACACGCTTTTGTTCCCAACCAACTAAAAGACGTGAACACTTATTTTGCTAACTCTACTTGTTTTGGGTGATGTGAGATTGCTTGTAAACCATAGTTACCTCAAACGGGGGGATGGTGGGATAGGGTTTCTGGGACGGCCAACAATTTCTAAATTTTGGGGACGACAGGGGGATGGCGGGGGATGGCCAATTAAAAAATATATAAATATTTAAAATATAAATATATAGTGACTAAATTATATAAATAAGCTGAAATAAAACCATTTGAGATTTAAATAAGGTGAAACTTGAACTCATAAACATCAAATAAGAAGAAATGGGTTGCTTTACTCCTGATGGGTTGAGTTCCAAGTACAATAGATCATCTATATAATGCAATAAATTCTCAAATAGCTAATAATAGATAAATTATAATTATCGTATTGATTTAATCGATAATGGTTGGACAGTTGCCACCCTAATATCGAGAAGTTATTCAGTTTCTACTAACACTGATCTTACCCTTCTATGATTCTATCACTACTATTGACTACAATCATTTTATTCAACCACTCCATATGTTTTGCAGATTATGTTTTTAATAAACTCGTATTCTAATGCTGATTTTCTGATTGTACTACTATTGTTTGCATAAGATCTAAATTTGCATGCTTCTAGTATCCATTCTTGGGGATTGGCTGCTGAACTCTACTCCTATGATCATGCAAAATCGTTAAATTTTTTTTGGTTCATATTCACAATCTGAAAATTCAGAGAACATGTTGAAGAAATCTAATCATTGGGGGAAATTTAAATGTTGTTGCAATGGCTGCATAAAAGAAAGGAGGGAAGCCTCTTAATATGCATCTTGCCTATCTTTTTCAAAACATTCTTAGTGACTGCAGTCTTATTGATGTGGATTTTGCACAAGACCAGTTTACTTTGTGTCACCAGGGGAAAGAACCTTGGTATATTGCAGAAACACAGCTGCAAATCTCAGCATTGGTCCATCATTCACCCTTATCAGACCACTACCCCACTCAGCTCAATATCCTTACTGTAACTCAATGCAAAGGTACTTCTTTAAATATTAGAACCTGTGGAATAAACATCCGTAACATTTTCAAAATATCCAGACTTGGGTGGCAGTATGTCCTCAGATATCAGCATGTCCTCACAAAATAAGAAGAAACCATGTTTTTTTATTGAAAAATGCGGCAGACCACGTGGGGGACGTTTGGACGTCCCCCCCACGTTTCCCATGCCCCCCCCACGTTTCCCAGCCTCTTTAGACGTCCCTAGGACGTTTCCCATCAAGCATGCACTGTGGGAAATGTGGGGGAAATGTTTCCCCCACGTCCCCAAGACGTCCGGGACGTGTCAAAAATGGAGGAGATGCGTCCCCGCGTAACTATGTTGTAAACCCAGATGCTCCTGCATCATACACCCCAGGTAAGTGATAAGAATCATGAGCCAATATGTCCGTTGTGAATAACCACGCATTCAGCCCCATATACGGGGAATAGAACATTCCGAAAACGGCATGTAATTTTATGTGATTGAATAATGAATAAAGATTTTGTAGACAAGACAAGGAAGAAGATATGTAACACTTTGAATAGCGGCAAGACGAGGTCCATAGAGTGGAACCAAGGGGAAGCACAAAGTGCATTACACTCTGAATAGCAGTGAGATAGGGTCCACAAAGTGTATCCAAGGGGAGGCACAAAGTGCACTCTTAGTCTCTTGGCTAGGGCTAGTGAATTCTGTTTATTGCATTGTGATGTGAGTTTGCATTTGATTCCTCGTTGAGTGTGGTCTTGGCTCCAATTTAGCTTGGGAAAATTGCCGTTCTAAAGAATCTTGCTTAGATATGTATTTCAACCTTGAGTTATTTATAAAAGTTGCTTTTTTGATGATGTGTTATTTGTTGTATAAATTCTTGTATTTTGTAAATTTATCAATAATATTAGGAATCCTAGGCACATTGTCAAAGCATATATTGCAAACCATTTTCAACTTCATTAACATATAGAGCAACATAAATTTCACAGTTGAATGGGCTTATTAGATTATCTGCTTATGCATATTGTTAAGTAGCTGGCTTAACATAGTCTTGCAATAACTTCGGATGCATTCATTAGGAGTTGTCTTAATCCTCTCCGTTCTGACTATTAACCAAGGATCTCATGGTGTTCTAATTGCCTGGTTATAAATACAGGCGTCGTGATGACTATGTACTAATTCACTGCACCATGTCAATTAAATTTCATATTACCTATCAGAGTAGCTTTGACGGTCTTCAATCCGTCTTCAAAAAACTGTGAACCTGCAGGGTTGTCCTCATGTGCTAAAGACCAGTTTCTATGATTTTGTAAAGAGCATGGGTAACCGACAAGGCAATGACATGGTTTGAAATGAGCTACCTTTTTGGTAGCTCTCTCTCATACGCATTGGATGCAAATTTTTTGACACCTTGCAGGGTCCATTCATCTTTCCATTTTGACTTGTCATATGTGCCTCTTGGGAACCATTCTCTTCTTAGGTGCGCTACAATCGAGTTATCGATCTCAAATTCTTCTTCTCTCCTTGTGCGATACGATTGCTATTTGTACCTTGTAGTAATTTTCTCTAATTGCTCTCACACTTGTCAGAATGGGCAAGACTGCAGCTAAGGAAATAGTAGCTCTGTCCAGAGATCCTCTGCATTTTGCAAGTCTTCTATACATGTGTTTTTGGCCTCTTGCAAAGCTTTAGAATCCACTTGTCCAGAATACTTTAATAGATTATCTGGATGCTGTTCTCTTGGATTCACCGAATTATCATAGGTTTTGAGTTATCTACTTTTCTATACTCGTCTCATGAGTTTGATTGTGATTTCCTGTGTGTTCAAGGCCAATCTTCTGAGGTCTGTAAAGCGCCAGAAGCTGGACTCCACTGTCATCCATGGCATCACAAAGTTCTCAGATTTGACAGAGTATGATTTTCATTGCCAATATCTAGTGTAAAGGTTGTGGGGGAGTAAAGGATCAGGGCTCATGTGGGTCATGCTTGGCGTTAACACAATGGGAGCATTGGAAGGGTGAACCTTATAAAGATAGAGACGTTAGTGAACCTGAGCTAAAAACAATTGGTCAAATTAGAAAATTGATCCTCTGCAACAAAGACTGAATCATAGCCCATATGCTTCTAGGCAATCCTAAAACAAAATATATGCTGATATGCTCCCATGTCTCTCTTTGATAGGCAGTGGTTGATAAAAGCCTACGTGCTCATCTTCGGCCAAAAGTAGCCTTCACCAAGCTGTGACAATGTCTTGTCCAGACCAAAATGACCAGCTAGACCTCCACAATGCTTGCCTCGAACAAATTTTTTCTCAAGTAGTCTCAGGTTATAGACAGCTAATTTCCCCCGAGTAATAAACCTTCTTGTAGAAAGTAATTTAACCATGGTGTTCGGTCCATGATTGCAGAATTTGTGCATGCTGCCCATGCATCTTTGGAGTACTCATCATCCTTGTATAGTGCCTTCACACCGTCAAATCGGATTACATCCACACACTCACATTCAACACGAGACAATATTGATTCAAGGCATTTGCGACCTTGTTCTATTTGCCACTCCATGAACTACAACCCTAGATGATCAGTGTATAACACAAATTGCCTCAATAACAGATAGTGCCACCACTTCTTAAGAGCTTGCACATAGATAGTGCCACCATGGCATATATCTCCTAATCATAAACTAAATATCTCTGCTTGGCTTCATTCAATTTCTTGCTTTAAGTAAGCAATAGGCTTACCTTCCTAACTTAACACTGCTCTCGTCGCAAGTCTATGTGTATCGCAGTCAATTGGGAATACCTTATTGAAATTCTGTAATGCTAAAAACTGGTGCCTAGTTACTTTCCTCTTCAAACTCTAGAAGCTATGCCTTGCTTCTGCTATTTAGATGAACTTGTTTTTTTCTCCGCTAGATTGGTGTGTATATCCCATTGAAGTATGTGTTGAACTTTCTATATAAACTTGCCAAATCATGAAGGCTTTGAGCTTCAAACATGCTACTTGGTGATGGCCAATCCAAGATAGCTCTCATGCTCTTAAGGTCCATTCGAAATCAATTTCGTGATATCATGAAGAATAAGACAAATGCCAAGGAACTGGTTGTGCGAATAATATTAGGTAAAAAGGCTCTTGTATTAGAGCTACCAGAGTTTGGTTGTGCTACTGATGGTGATGTGGATCATAACATGATTCTCAAAAAGAGTATGTCCTTGTTTACGGATAACTTCATTGAGGAAAGAAAGAAATTAGAAAACACTAAAGAACCTATGAACATGAATGAGAAGGTTGCAATTGACCACGTCATGGAAACCTAGATGAGGTGTAAGACATGTTTGAGCACAAGATAATACTGGGGCGGGGGGGGGGGGGGGGGTGGTGAATCAGTATTATGAAATTATTTCAAACTTCAATACTTGATCTTAGATTTATAATCACAAGCAATGTGAATATATCAAATCAATCAAAGAACACAAAGCTTAATGCAAGTAGACACATATATAACATGGAAAACCCTTTCAGGAGAAGACCACGGAGAAACTTTTTTTATTTATATATATTACTCAAAAATTTGTAGGCACCAACCTACTGGAGACACCAATCCCCAAATTACAGTTTTGTAGGCACCAACCTATAGGAGCACCCACCCCTTTTGTTAAGCACCAACTCAGCAAGTGACACCGATCTCTTCGAATATAGAAGGCACCAACCTTCCTTACGAAATTTGCTTTCCACTTTTGAACTTGTTGCTTCCTCAACGAATAATGGAAAATTCTTCTTCTTACCTTTCAGATTTGTTGTTCTAAAATTCTGCCCTTACGCTTCCTCTTCTTCTTCTTTTTCCTTAAGATATTCAACTTGAATCCATGCTTAATAAGTCTCATATGAATCTTCTTATATAGCCTTTCGTACCTTTTCGAAAAGATACATCGTTCCAACCGACACAACCTTTCCATTAACACAACTTAATTAAGTGCATTAGTCGGCTAAAACCAAAAAATAATTAATGTAGCCCATAATTATTAAATGCACATTAATCAATGCAATTAACCACTTAATAGGAGCGCTGCCCCTCCTTAGACAAATCACTGTTATCATTAAATCGCTGCCAGCCATCATTAAATCTTCTTTTTCACCATAAAACATTGCATATGAACACCTTAAAATGCGGATCTCTCTTTCTTATGTATAGCTGTGTATATCTCGCTTATACCATGATAATCCTCATGCAAAAACGCTTCTTTTCATGTATTTAAACTTTTGTTTTCTACCCTTCTATACTGCTGGTTATTTCCATTACTTTCTACGATTTCCGTCAATAATTCCGTTACTTTTTGACAGATTTCTGTTTACCAGTTCAGCACCTCTTTTGACATCAATGACAATATTTCCAACAAAAAGGCAAGCCATTCATACATATTGTCTTTTTGAGTGTAGTCTTCCATTCATCTTCCTTGTTGATCTTGATTTGGTGGTATCCACTCTTCAGATCAATCTTTGTGAAGTGCTTAGCTCCACACAAGCACTCCATCAAGTTGCCCATCCTTGGCAGTGAAAACTGGTACTCAATGGTGATCATATTGGCGACTCTGGAATCAATGCACATCCTCCACTCTCCATCCTGCTTTGGTGCTAACATCGTAGACACTCTATAGGGGTTCAAACTTTCTTTGATCAATCCTTTCCCCAATAATTTTTGTACCTGTCTCCTCACTTCATCCTTATACGGAGGTGTCATCTGATATGCAACCTTGTTAGGCGAAGTGGATCCTAACATCAAGTCCATGTGATCACTGATGCTCCTCATAGGAGAGGTTGACCGCTAGGAATATTAATGGATTTGATATCTACATATTCACCCAACATTTCCATCACCCCTTCAAGCAAATCAATTGCTTCTTTCATGGCGATCTCAACTTGCAATTGTTTTGGAATGAAAGCATTACGTGCCTTGTTCTTCCTTACTTTAGAAACTATTTTCTTGACATCAACATCACCTTCGGATTATTTTTCGTTCCTTCTTCCTTGTCCATCAATGGACCAATGTTGTACTTCCTACCATCCTTCAACTCTACCGCCATGCAAAGCCTTATGATCAAATTGCTACGGTCTTCGAATAGTACATGGCAAACATCATATGCATGACATCACACAAGATGTGATCTTATATGCCTTGATCTAAAAATTGCTCATTCACTAGAGTTTGATGTCCCTTCAACAACCTGGACACCTTGTATAGGTTTGTGTGCTAAATCCTCTTCAAAGCCAACTTCTCTGCCATCTCATCAGACACGATTGTTTGTGCTATAGTGTTATCAACGATAACTTTGCAACACTTACCTTTGGATTTGCACACGGTTCTGAACAAATTCTTCCACAGCACTGGCTTATCCTTATACTTTACAGGCTTCAATAACACCCACTTCATTATGAGATCTTCTTTGTGTTTTGGTTCTACTGTGGAATATGGTGATGCGACACTCTCCTCGTTGCATTCTGCAATATGATTGCTGGCCTACTTTCTCCCACTATTTTGTTGTATAGGCAAGCACTCAAATGCTCTATGCCCCATTTGCCCACATTTGAAACATGTCTCATGAATCCTTTACCTCTCTTGTCCAAAGTATCATCTCCCTCTGGTAGAAAATGCTCTTCCCCACGAGGATCGATTCTAAAGAAGTACTGACTTATAAATCATGCAAATGTTGGTGTTTGCAAGTGTTAGCTCATCCACCTCCTCTCCAAAATGTTCCTTTCTTATCGTGTTGTTTTTTTGCCTCTTAGACAACGTTTCCTCATCTTTCAAAGCATATTGATATGCTTGTTCCACGGAATGCATTCTTACCATGCCAAACTTGTCTTAAATGGCTACTAGCAGATCATTTATGTATTGTGAGACCTTTTCTTCATCATCTTCTACATGACCAACTTAGATAGTGAGCTTGTAGAACTCCTTGGCGTAACCCTTGACACTTGTCTTCTTTTGTCTCAAGTTTTGCAATTTCTTGAACAAACTTAACTGTTTTTCGGGATGTATGACTTACCTTCCAACTTCGCAACCATTCTACCCCAAGATTTGATTTTATCCTTGTTCTTTTAGACTCATTCAACTTCCAGATGATCCCACCACAAGGATGCACATCCCTTTAACTTTGCTTTAATGAACCCTACTTTCTTGGGGTCCTCCATTTGGCTATACTCGAAGAACTTTTCCAACTCATTGATCCTGTTAATGAGCTTTTTAGGACACAAACTTCCTGAACAACGAGGGGTTTCCAACCTTGGCTTACCTTTCATTCGCATAATAGGTCCGACAAGCCTATCTTTTGGTTCTTCCATCGTGTCTTTCACTTGAAGCACAAGTGTTTCTTCTTATGATTCATCTTTACTAATATCTCTTGCAACCCTTGCCATTGTAGTCTCCAAAGTCTCTAATGGGGTTTGGATTCTTTGTAACATCTCCACTAAGTTTGTGATGACCCCTTCTACCAAACACTTTGTCGGAAGGTATCTTCACCGATTTCTACCCATAGTCGCAAATGCGGGAAATAGTTTCTATAACTCATGCACAAAATACAATCTTGTTATGATACCAAATGATGTAGCCATGGGTTCAAGTAGCAATCACCTTAAACCATGCAACCTTAATGCTTGATACAATATTTACACAACAAATAGAGACAATTGACTCATTTTTTTTGTTTATTTCAACAAGTAGTATTACCATAATGCAAATGTTGTCCTACTCTATTCCTATTCTATGACACAAAGTTATTACAATCTAGTCCCAATGGAATGCATTATATTGGCACGAATTTTTTGTCCTGTTATGTGCGCTCATAGCAAGTGTTGGCTTGGGAGCTATTCATAACTCGCCTCTCAAGTAAAACTACAATATTCGTTGCAGCAAGCCAACCAACTTGGCCAACCTAATGTTTTGCCGAGTGCTCTACTTTTGAGCTACTCTTTCTCTCCTCTGGGAACTCTAGGAATCCTTTGAGCTTCTGACTTTCGAGTTATTTTCATTTGGAGGGACATTTTCTTTTTATACACATGTTTATTCTGGTAGTGTTATCACAAAATTGTTTAGTCTCCAGGCATGAAACGTAATACCTTTTGGCTCCTTGTCAATGTTGTTGTTTAGAGTTGTTAGGGGCATTAACATTTGACATCCAATGGACAAGTGGCTTTGCTTGGGCACTTGAGGGATGAAAATAACACATACCTAGGTGGAATGGGGACACTTGCGAAAATGGAAATGATTTTTTCCAAACCATTTGCCACATGGCAAAGTGAACCTTCATTGTTGAGTAGGAGAATCTTGTTGAAGAATCTCGTGAACCTCACATAGTTTCATAGTTTCAGGGTAGACATTCGCTAACACTTGGAATGTTGGGCGATCTTTAGGGGGCTTTGTAGTCACATAAGGACGTGTGCGATCTCACAGGGAATAGGAAATTGTAGGAATGTGCAAGACTTTACCAACTCTGTGTGTCTTGTGCAAGAAATCACTAGATTTCCATCACATCATAGGATGTAGTGGTTTTTTGCATAGGTGTTTGTTCCGAACAAATTGAAGTTTGTGAATACTTATCTTGCTAACTCTACATGTTTTGGGAGATGCACGATTGCTTGCAGACCCAAATGCTCCTACACCATACACCTCCGGTAATTGAAACGAGTCACAAGATTTTACATTTTGTAAGCTCCTCAACAGATCTTCCATGCTTTGCAAGTTCAGATGCATTCAACTAGGTTGTGTCTTCACCGTCTTTGTTCTTCTACTTGACCAAATATTCTTTGTACTCCTGCGGATCGTCTTAATGACTTTGGGCTTAATCGCTTTCTCAATTTCTTCTATTGTCTTCTTATGGAAAGTGGTCTCCAATCCATCTTCTTAGAATTTGAATGTGCATCCTCCTCATTTGCTTGCCCTTCATGATATGGGGACAAGTCTGCCACATTAAAGATAGGCAAAATGTTTATCCCTTACAGCAGCTCTATCTCATACGCATTGGATGCAAATTTTCTCAACACCTTGTAGGGTCAAATCTTCTTTCCATTTTAACTAGTCATATGTGGCCCTTGGGAAGCACTCTTTTCTTAGATGAGCTAAGACCGAGTCATCAATCTCTAATCTTGTTCTTGCCTCTTGCGATCCACTTGCTGTTTGTACTTCACAGTACTCTTCTCTAATTGCTCTCACACTTGCTGATGCACCTCTGGCATTTACTCACTAAAATCCTCTGTGTTTTCACTTCTTTCCATGTTGGTATTTGCCTCCTTAGGGAAATACGGTCTCCAATCGATATTCACAGAATTTGAACCTGCTTCTCCTCAATTGCTTGCCCTTCATGATATGGGTACAAGTCTGCCACATTAAAGATAGGCAAAATGTCTATTCCTTTTGGTAGCTCTATCTCATATGCATTGGATGCGGATTTTCTCAACACCTTGTAGGTTCCATTCTTCTTTCAATTTTAACTTTTTATATGTGCCCCTCAGGAACTGCTCTCTTATTAGATGAGCTAAGGCCAAGTCACTTATCTCAAATTCTAGTTCTTGTCTCTTGCAATTTGGTTGCTGTTTGTACTTCACGGTACTCCTCTGATTGCTCTTGCACTTGCTGATGCACCTCCGGCACGTACTCATTGAAATTTTCACGTTTGCACTTCTTTCCATGTTGTTGGTATCTAGCAGCTCTGCAAACCCTTGTGGGCTTCTCCCATAAACTATTTGGAATGGTGTTTTCCCAATACTTCTATTCACCAAATTATTGTAGGTGAATTCAGCCTCCGCCACGACTGAATCCCACAATCCTGACTTCTTTCCAAATAAACATCGCAACAGATTTCCCAAACTTCTGTTGACTATCTTTGTTTGCTCCTCTGTTTGTGGATGATACATTGAACTGAATAACAGCTGGATGTTCGCCTTCCTCCATAATGTTCACCAAAAACATCCCACAAACTTGGTATATCAGATAGTATGCTGTGCGGCAATCCATACAGCTTGACATTTTCCTTGAAGTATAGACTGGCTTCATGCATAGCATTGTGAGTCTTCTTGCAGACAACAAATTTTGCCATTTTTGAGTACCTATCTACCACAACGATGACTGTATCATAGCCCCTTCTGCGTTCTAGGCAATCCTAAAACAAAATCCCTGCTTAGATGCTCTCATGGTCTTTCTGGGATATGCAGTGGTTGATACAACCTTACATTTTGACTTCTTCCTTTTGCCAACTGGAAAACTCTACATCCTTGCACACATTTATTCACATTTGTGCTCATCTTCAGCCAAAAGCAGCCTTCACTAAGCTGCGTTGCGTTAATGTATTGTTCAAACCAAAGTGACCAGCTAGTCCTCTATGCTTCTCCTAGATCAAATTTTCTCTCAAGAATCCTCAGGTTGTACACCACTATTCATCCTTGAACAATAAATCTTCTTTTAGAAAGTAATCCAACCATGGCATTTTATCCATGATTGCAGGATTTGTGCATGCTGCCCATGTATTTCTGAAATCCTCATCATCCTTGTATAGTACCCTTCACATCATCAAATTGGATTACCTCCACGTACATCTTGTTCAACGAGAGACAACGTTGACTCAAGGCATCTGCAACCTTGTTCAATTTACCACTTCCATACTTCAACACTTAGGAATAAGTCTATAAGTATTCAACCCACTTCATATGCCTCTGATTTAACTTGCCTATTTATGAAGTGTACTGTTTGATGATCAATGTACAACACAAAGTCCCTTGGCAACAAATAGTGCCTCCACTTGTTGAGAGCTTGCACCATGGCATAAATCTCCTGATCATAAATCAAGTATCGCCACCTGGCTTCATCTAATTTCTTGTGATGTAAGCAATATCTTCTTGACTTAAGACTGCTTCAATCGCAAGCCCACTTGCATTGTAGTCTATTGGGAATACCTTATTGAAATCCGATAATGCCAACACTGGTTGCTTAGTTACCGTCCTCGTCAAACTCTGGAAGCTATGATTTGCTTCTGCTGTCTAGATGAACTCTTTTATGTCTTTGCGCATTGTCTCAATGATTGGTGCGTATATCCCATTGTAGTTCTTCATGAACTCTCTATAAAAACTCGCCAAACCATGAAAGCTCAATGCTTCAAACATGCTTTTGGGTGATGGCCACTCGAAGAAGACAATTTCCTTTGTAGGGTCCATTTGCAATCAATTTTTGGATATCATAAAGCCTAAATAGATGAACTCTTTCTTCATGATGCTGCACTTCTTCAAACTCGCTAGTGACTTCTCCTTCCGCAATTTTTGCAACATGCTTTATATGTATCAAGTTCTTCTCCTTCGTTTTGCTGAATAGCAGAATGTCATCCAAATACATGATGAAAAACTTCCTTAGGAATGGCTTCAATAATTCGTTCATGAGCCTCATAAATGTGCTTGACGCGCCTATCAACCCAAAAGAGGCCCTGTCAACCCAAAAGAGGCGCCTGTCAACCCAAAAGGCATCACAAGCTATTCATAAAGACTATTCTTTGTTTTAAACATAGTTTTACATTCATTCTCCTCTCTAATCCTAATCTGGTGGTATCCACTCTTCGGATAAATCTTTGTGAAGTATTTAGCTCCACTCAAACATTACATCAAGTCGTCCATCCTTAGGAATGGAAACTTGTACTTGATAATCATCTTATGGCTGGCTTTGAAATCAGTGCAAATCTTCCAACTCTCCATCCTTCTTTGGTGTTAACACCTTAGGCACAATACATAGGCTCAAACTTTCTTTGATCAACCCCTTCTCCAACAATCCTTGTATCTGTGTCCTCACTTCATCGTTCTCGAAAGGTGTCATCCAATATGCAACCTTGTTAGGTAAACTGGATCTTGGTAAACATTTGGAGGATGAGTAGATTGAATGTTGGATGAGAATAACTTATTTTGATTTCGCTTTGATGAATCTTCCATGTGATAAATAAAATTATTTTCAGTGTATGTTGATGATTTTCCGCCCCCATGATAAGTCTCCAACTAATGAGAATATACAAGAGGGCAAGAAAATGCCCCAACTTCTATGTAGCAAGTCTCATCTTCCGTTTAGTGAATCTTCCAATGAGTGGAATACATATGTGGAAAAGGTTAAGAGACTTTTGAGGCTAGTCACAAACAAGTAACAATAAATAGTTTGCATCTAAATTGTCTCCTTTATAGGGTTTTAACTTTATTTCAATAGATAACGATGATTTGTTTGGCTTTCTCTCACTTGGATTGGCTGCACAACTCATTGATACAATAATCTCTCTTATCGCCACAATTCACACATCACTACTAAATGATGTTCTTGATCACACGTTGAAGATGGTTTATAATTTCTTGGTTGAGTCATCTGTAGATCCATTTGATACCTTGAGCATCTACCTTAGAGTATAGCGACTGATTTCATCTAGATTATCAAAAGAGACCATTTTCAAAGTTTCTACCCATTCAAGTGGCTTCATATGATTATCTCCAGGCTCAAGACAAAGAAGCTCACGTTGTGTGCGAAAACACAGCCCATTTTGTCTCAATATATTAATATGATGTAAATGAGCTATTTTTCAACGAAGATCATATTTTGCTACATGCAAATATATTATATATATATTTGGTTGTATGCAGTGGTGTTACGTAAATAATTCAGAGGAGGTAGGCGACCACTGTTTTTAATGTGGTTATGAAGGTTGTTCTGTGAGAAGCTACTAGTAGATTTATTATATCTAGTCAATGTTGTTTTGTAGATAGCTTGTGTGGGAAGCTACCCATTTTGTTAGAAATAAGGGTTTAATTTATTGATCCATTTTATATGTCAATGCAATCTAATGTATTTCCTCCATCCTTTTGGATTTGAAAGTGCCCCATTGATCTTAATCTTGTGTAGTTGTGCTTTGCCAGGGTTGCAAGTACATATAGGATGTTAAAGCTCAACTATATTATCAGTCACAATCCCTTGGCGTCCATAGAATGCATTTAAGATATATCATATTGACCAGCCTATTCCTAGATTTCCTGTAGTTGTAGTGTCAAAACTAATTATTATCTGGATCACATTTGAGGAAGACAAACCTATGTAGGAATCTTGTCTTGCCCTTACTGATAATTTAGTATTGGATTTTTGTTCTTCTTTTGTTAATATTGTGATGGATTGGTGCAATATAGATTATTTCAATTTGAAATAATACAGTTCCTAACACTTTTATTCTGCAGGGCTTATTAAAGTCTCAATGTGCAACCTAGTTTTATTTGTGGAACTTAAATGATGATTTTTGAATTTTATCAACTGTTATAATCTTTTTGACAAAGATACTTAGGGTTAAGGAACCCTAGAACTAGAAAAATTGTTGGCAAGATGCCACCTCCCTGGCGGAGTTAACTATGCATAAAAGAAAATGACACAAATTTCAAAAAGCAAATTTTAACATTTGTTTTTTTGTCGATAGGGAAGTTTCATTTCTCAGCCCCAAGCATATTCCCACTGCTAGAAAGCTATCAAAAATAAAAACTAGTGGCTTTCATCATTTATCCATCACCCTTTCTTCTTTTATCATTTTCCTTTATTTGATTCTATCATAAAAAGGCACTATTGAGTGTACAGAAAGACATTTTTTTATGGAAGTCTTTCCTTTTGTGATCGAATTTTTCAATTTTATATTGAAGAGCAAGCTCTTCTGCTTTGACACAGTCTTCTGAAATTAGCTTTATTGCTATGCATGGAAAAGGATGAGCATAAACAATCTTTGTCAATTTTGCACCTCCCAATTGGCCGCTAGATCTGCAACTGCAGTTGCTGGCCTACTAAAATGTCAGTATGAGATCTCAAAAGTGTCTATTTCCATCATATACTGTGATTGTTATTGTTTATTTTTTATTCATTGCACTGCTCCTCTTTGACTTATTCAATAATTAACATCGAGTCCTCTTCCACCTGAAGATTTCGCCATCCCTTTTCCTTAGCCAGTCTTATTCCTTCTAAAAAAGGCATTGCATCTACTTTATTATTTATATCCAGTCCCAAGTGGACTGAAAACATTAACAGAGGTTGTCCATCATTATGTCTAAATGTCCCTTCTCCCACTGATTGTGAATATCCTTTTGCAGTTCCATTAAAATTGAGCTTAATCAAATCTCTTGAAGGTTTCTTCCACACACCAGTAGATTGTTTCTGCCTATTCCTACCAAACCCATTATTGGTTATTTAAATATTTTACTTTTGCATTACCCAACCCTTCCTGCAATTTATTGTCAGCAAGTTCTAACACGAACTAGATCAAGGCTATGGTAAAATAAGCGTTGCTAAATTTAATTGCTTGTTGACCTTTTGCAAGGAAACTCATGACCTCTCCAGGCATATGACCAAAAATTAGCATTCAAATCTCAATTACATTGTTTCTCTTCTTCTATCAGGTGAATTTCACTGTGTTAGGATGCAAAGAAGTCATATCCTTTATCACATGATTAGAAACTGTCCAAACTATATGCTCATTTTTGGAATCTAACTTGCAGATCCTTAGAACCTCTATTATTTCATCATTGAATAAATGTAAGCGTCCCTTTACATGAAACAAGTGCATGCATACTTGACTCTGAAGATGGCTATTTATAGGGTAAACTGTAAGCAGATTTATGATTTTATCTTTCATGCATTTGTTGACTCTGAAATCATTATGCGGTGGTTTCATGCTAAAATCTCTCTGGAGCGATTTAATGCTAAAATCAACAAATGAAGGAAACTATGCAACCATGAGAAATGTTCCTTTTGCATAATTTGTTTCTTTGTTGGTAATGCCAAAACAAGATTATCCCTTTCAAAACATCTCATTCAAGCATGCCATCTTTTGTGTCCTGTTTGCAGGTGTTTGTGGTTCCAAGTCTTTTGAATATGGCTTAGTAAAATTGACTCCGGCAAGATGTTCACCATCTAACAATGCATGGAAGCAAAAATCTAAATTGTATGGACATATGAGCTGCAAACAGCGAGTTTCTGCACGTGCAGAATACGAGTAATACCTTTTTTCTCTATGCACGAATATTTAGGCCATTTGTATTTAGATTACTGTGTCATTCCTTATCTGGTTTGTAGATGCAATAACAATGCTACCAATATTTGTGTATTGAAGATACTATTTTTTTAAAGTAAGACTGGTATATGGCAGAAGTTGGAGGGTGAAATATTGTAACTCAGCTCACAAAATTGTGAAATGAGTGAGCCACTACAAGAGGCTGGGTAGTATGTTTTGCCATGAGGCACTTTCAGGCAAACAGATCAGCCTTGTGAAATCAATACTATCGATATCAAACTTCTTTAATAATGTGGTTAGCTTGAAACCCTGGTGTCCATTTTATTCTTGATTGTTTGGTATGCTTGTTGCTGTCTTTTTCTTGCAGATAATTGTATTCATTATGCCTGTGTGCTTATATATTTTCTTCTACATGTCCTTGTAAGTTTCCTCCAATCAGGTTTCATTTCTATCAATTTTATTTTTTACCCATTGTCTCTTGTACCTTGTGAGTTAGAAGCAATCTACCAATAGGTGGAGGAAAAACAATTTTATCAAGTAGTAGAGAAGAAGAAAATAATTGGACCCCAATATTCATAAAATCTTTCAGTGTCTACAGGAAATCACTGTGAAAATCACGAAAGGAACAGCTCCAATTTAAGTTGCAAGGAGCCCGTCTGAGATGTGAAACAAAGCCGTATTGCAAAGAGAACTGCAGTATGTAGAAGCTTTCATGAGTTTTATTCAAAAAAATAGATGGTCAAAGATGGATCATGGAAGCAATGGTATAATGATATTTAGGACATTGTTTTCCCCTAGCTTTTGATGCCCAAGGTTGCTCTTGGTCTCACAGTATGTCTGAACACCAGTTAAAGTGATAGAATGTGGATCTTTGCATGCGAATCTCATTGTGATAAGAACCATGAACTGTCTCTATCTATCATAATTAACGGTTAATTCATACAAATTAGAATGGACCCTAACCATAACAAGACAGATGATAGCATCCAAAAGAAGAATGCTAAGTTGCATGGACAGAGATATGCCATCAAACACGGTATGATATTTGGTACTGATATTTTAACTTCACAAAAACCTCTGCATTCTCATGATTGACACGTTGAATGAAAGATTTTAATAATGTCCTCAAGACCAAACAGTCTATGGGACCAAGAGCTTAAACACAGGTGTCCCACTCTAGCACAGCAGCTGGACAAAAGGGCTGCCCCATCAATCCTGCAAACTTTCCAACTCTTTTTTGATGTTGATAGGAACATGTCGATGATCAAATGTTTACCTGCCACTTGTCTTTACAATTAGATGTCGTGATATGTAGAGTCTAAACTAAGCTTTGCAACTGGCTCATAACTACATTTATGGGCTATATGTGTTGTCCTTTATTTGTGTTATCTAGTGCACGAGGGCCTAAGTATGGATATATGAGTATGTTGTAGATCATTTTCATCTAATACAAGAGTTCTATTGTGGATCTGTTGGGAATACAAGATGAAATTGTCAAAAATATATTGCTTTAGAATTAGGAGTGGGAACTTCATCTGTCCCCTTTTCAATAGATTGTGCTGGAATGGGGCTTCAAATTACATCAAGTGTACAGGGCTGCGCTTCACATGAACAGTGAGCTCATTAGTTGTGTTTTTCTGGGAATGGTGTTTCATTGCACTTTGATGGACAGTAGGGCACAGAAGCCATGAAGTTAACCACCTATCAGCAGCCCATAAGCAAAGCTTTCAAGCTAGAATCTTTAATTGTGAGTACAGAAAGTAATGGCAGCAATAAATTCATTATTATTTTAGCATTAAAGTAGTTTTTTTTTTTGATTGATAAAGCGGGTTGAAGGGACCCATTCCTTTTAAAAATCAAGGCCTAAAAGCCCCTAACCGATTACTAAACTCAGCTGGGCCTATACCCCCAGATTTATTATTTAAAAAACACCCCTACGAAACAAAGAGCTTTAACCAAACCATCGAATACAGACTATTTCCCTTCCTGGGACTAAAAATAGTCTTCAATATTACCCATACGACCTTTCTTATTTTTCCTATTCTTTACCTCTTTCCACTTGCCATTCTCAGTTGAAATTGTAAGCATAAGATCCCCTGGATTCACTGGTACCATCCGGTTATCCAACGGGGATTCCGGCTCCGAATCTGAATTTGCTGGAGAAAGCCCCCTTTTTGTTCCACTAACCACAATAATCCCCTGAGATTCCTGAACTGTGTCCTTCTCGTTTTCCACTCTTTCCTCTTGTCTTATTCTCGGGACTGGAATTGCAGGGATCTACCTTAAATGTCGCAACATCCACCAAATCCGGATCCAAAGATCCCCATCCTTTGGTCGAGGCCGAGCCACTCTTCTTAGTTGGTAGCTTCTTCCATGGAAAAGAAGCTTGCAAAGGACTAGGGTTTCTGCAATTTCTACAACGGAATGCCGTGTTTTCGTAATCCAAAGGTCGAAGATGCTGAACATTTTCCAAATTTTAAATTAATTCGATTTGGCAGCCCTTTGCTCAAGTTGACTTCCACACACCTACGAGCGAAGGAGCACAGGCCCGCATGAGATCTGTCCAAGTCTTCTTTAATAAACCTACCCAAGACATTTCCGATATCTTTCAAAGCATACCAAAGGTGCAGGGGAAGGTTGGAAAGTCTCACCCAAACCGGTGTTTTGGAGATCGAAATAGTGTTCGGATCAAATTCAGGGAACCATGGAGTCAAAACAAGACAAGCATTACCCCAGAACCACGGTCCATCTGACAGGCAACTCTGGTAATCCTTCGTTTCCCTAAAATGAACCACAAAAAAATCCTCTGGAACAAAGGAAAATTTCACACTTCTCTGTCCAGTTTTGAAAAATCCACCGGTATAAATCTGTAGAGGAAGGCCATAGGCCATTGAAGCGGCCTATTATGGCATCCCGAGATAGATTTTGATAATATTCTTCCACCTCCAACCGATCAAGGACCAGCGAAGAAATTTCTTCAGCTTGATCGACCGAAAACACCTGATTTCCTGCAATATTATCATTAGATTTACCAAGAGCAGATTTGAAAGAGACTCCAGGCTTGAAGCTCCCACTGCCCTGAGCTTCTCTCCCAACATTTCCTTTGGCCGCACCACTAACCCCCCCATAACCACTCCCAGCCGCTGATTTGAAGCTCTCCTTGCCTTTTTGAGGGTTAGGGTACGGATTTTGCCCTGCCCCAGCTGCAGCCGAGCCGTCCAAGGGAGCCCAATTGCCTCCATAAGCCCTGACACCATACCTATCTGATTCCCCTGCCAACCTCCTCTCCTCTCTGCCTGACCGATTCACATTTTCGGTCCTCTTCGCACTCTTGCTGGTGTTTGCCATCCGAAAAATCGTTCTCCACACTTCTTGACCTTAGAATTAAAATAGTTATTTCATAACTTATTTTCTTATATAAGCTGTCGGGGCTGATGTAAGAGAGAAGTGCATACCAAAAGTCAGTTTTCATAATGCTTATCTATGTTACCGGGAATGGAAATGGGAAATGAAATGAGAATGGGTGTAAATTGAGAGAAAGTGATTCTAATGCATCAGGGATGAGAGACATTTTTACATTTTTTTAATGTAATACAAGGACTATTAAATTAGATCTTCACATCAACAAGAGAAAATTAGAACAGAAGATTAGAATGGCAGAAGACAAAGAATCAGCCTCCAAAAACTGATGATGTACACTCTCTGTTAGCTTGGTTATATAGATTTACAAGGGTGAGGATGTGTGCTGGCTTCATAAGGATGAGCACATGCGAACCTCAGTATAACTTACATACAACCAGTAAGGCTCCAGTGAACTGAAAACCTCCTCAGTTTATCTAATATACATGCAAGCATTGAGGCTCCATTGCACTGAAATCCTCCTCAATTTGTTTAATTTACTTGCAGTCATTGAGGCTTCAGTGAACTGATCTAGGTGTGCATCCTTAATCAGTTGATGCCGGTGACACTTGATTCTTTCAACTTTGGCTTTACATTCACAAATAGCACCCAGGCTCGCCCTTTTCCTTTCATTATCTTTTTTCAGATTCTTCCAATGACGCTGCATTTCCTTACATGGTCGCACACCTATGTTTTGTGGCTGCCTCCAATCGGATGAGTTGGTGTCAAAATTGATACTTCTCTACTAAAACATGCATTTCTGATTTGTTTGCATTTGTTGGCTTAATGGTGGTAGAAATGCTTTTGTCTTAGGTTGGAATTTTCTCATTATTTAACAGCCTTCATATTCATTGACATTTTGCCATTTTCATTGCCTTCTTAATCGACTTCCTTGCATTCTCATAGTGCCACGATCTCATTAACCAATCTCCTTGTTTTCTCACCAATCTATTGCTTCCTTAATAAGCCATTTTTTTCTGCTATGCTCATTAGAGGTTTGAGAAGTTATTTTTACACCTCTAGGGCCACTGAGTTGACTACTTATAGAATATCTAAGCCACATGAGGTGCCAAGGGTCCATTAGCTTTAGTAGTTGCTATTGCAAACAATGATAGATATATGAGATGCCATCCTCCACCACAATGTAAAGGCTTCGCCCCATTACACCACTTGTACCATGGCCTAAGGCGATGCCTCTATATACATTATTTTTGCTTAACGTACAATTTTTTTTGTTCAGATTGCCGGCACCTAAATCTCCTCGAATGCATGTCTCAAGGAGTGCACTAGAATCGGGATGGGCCGTCTTGTATTATGTTGTGGGAGATCATTGTGGCTCTTAGCCTTCTTACCAACATCCTATCATCATTTTATACCAGTGTATTTCCCCTGTTATAACACCACTAGAACACCATTTCAAAGTGTCTTCTGTTATCCTCCTATCCCTTTCTCTTCGTCCATCTTTTCATGGTTTTCTTGGAACAAACTTCATTGACTCGGTTGAGGAAATATTGTAGAACACCCTCTCCAAATAGATTAGAAAGCTGCATGTTCGATTCACATCGGGTTCATCAGGATGTAAGAAAGTTAAGATGAACCATATAAGGATCCTCTCTCTAAATTAGGATAATACTAGGGCCAACACACAGATAAAGATATAGACAAAGGGGCATGTGTATGGCGGTTGAAAATGGATCTAAAAGGGATAACTTACACTCTATGAGATGTAGGGGGGATCTTGACTAAATCCTAGGGGTGGCCAAAGCAAGAGTTGTCTAACATTAGGTTGTAGTATGCCGTTTGGTGTAAAGAGGATCAATTATATGAAGAACTATTATGTAAACGATAAGAACATGCTACACAAACCTATCTAGTACACGATATAAATGAACAATCATCAACCAAATAAAAGAAAGAGTATAGGGATAGAGATAGTTACCTTTTGAGTGGACACCACTTGTGCATCAATCTCCCTACTTGGCTTGTAGCATCTTGTTGGAAAGGCTTAAGAAGTATAAAAAGAAGACCCAAGTAGACCAAAGTTGGGGGTTCCTAATACTAAGGAAGACTTTGCTGGCTTAACTACTATTTTTGATTCTCCTAGTGAGGTCAACTTTAGTCTTTAGAGCCCCCAACTTTGGTTTATTTAGGTCTTCCTATACCTTTTGTGATCCACCCACAACCTTCTCTCACAAGGTGCTACAAATTAAGGAGGGAGATTAATGTGCTAACAATGTCCATGCGAAGGTAAGTATCCCTAGCCTTGAACTTTCTCCTTCATGTCGATTTGATTGATTATTTTGATGAATCATGTATTAGACGAAGATAGTGTAACATATCTTTGTCTATTAAATTATTGCTCTTTTTATTGCACATGCTTGCCGCCAAACAACCACAACCCTTCAATCTCCCTTCTTGGCTTGTAGCATCTTGTTGGAAACAACCCAAGTAGACCTTGGGGGTTCCTTTAGGATTAGCTCTTGTCAACTTTAGTCTTTAGAGCCCCCAACTTTGGTTTAAGGTCTTCCTATACCTTTTGTGTTCCACCCACAACCTTCTTACAATACAAATTAAGGAGGGAGATTAATGTGCTAACAATGTCCATGCGAAGGTAGCTAGACCCCATATGAATCCGAAGATAGTGTAACATATCTTTGTCTATTAAATTATTGCTCATAGGAGTTTGGAACCCTATACTCTTTCTTACAATATTGATATCCTTGTGGATTACTAATATTGAATGTGGATTACCCTCTACTGGATCTATTTATAAGCATCATATATTTACACCATATATCTTGCTTGTATGTTGGCTCTAGTATGGTCTTCTACTTATATCCTATTACCATACTACAAAGGATCATTATATTGATCATCTTAGCTTACAAACATACTGTTGAATCCGATGTAAATATTACTCCACCCTTGATTGAGTCTTATTTCACATTTCTCTTTTCCTTTCTAGTTTCTTAGCAATGCCAATTTGTCAAGTATACCATGCTTGCCAATTGTTTTCACCTTCCTTTAGAATTCTTAAAGGTTATATTTCTCTTCCTACCATGGAGTATCTTTATAATGTTCAAGAGGACAACTCCGAATGAGCTTCTTTCCAATCACAACCTTATGTAGATCGCAATATGGCTGATTCTAACTCTAAGAAGACCATGCCTACAACTTCTAGGGTTTCCACTATATCTCAACCACACCACCTTTTTGGAGGAGGTAGAGCATGAGGGTGAACATGAAAGATTGTCAGTTGTACACATATAATGCAAGATTTCCTTCAAAGTTTCCCTCAATATGTTAGAGAGTCTCCCGATGCCATCCACAAGCATATGGATGACCCATGTGACAAATAACATCCTCCTCTTCACTCAAATTAATTTTCAACCTATGGGGCAAGCCAAAGCACGACTTGCCCCATCTTTTTCATATTGACACTTCATCAGTTTCAACCAAGGTGAGTGCTACCCTCAGTAATGCAAGTCCTCATTCCAACAACATTAATCAAAATCCATTGGATTCTACACAAGTGATCATGCAAGTGTTAGATTGAATGGCCAACATGTAAGGATTTAGCGACAACCATTTCATGCAAATGCAAGCCAACTTGGCTCAAATGAGTAGGGATGGTGTCATATTCAGTGGGGTGCACTAAACCAATGTCCTACCCAACACCCCCTTGGCGTTAATTGTGGGAGCATGAGGGTGAACATGAAGATTATGTCGATTTTACACTCATAATGCAAGATTTCCTTCAAAGTTTCCCTCAACATGTCGGCGAGTCTCTCGATGCTATCCAAAAGCATATAGATGACCTTTGTGACAAATAACATCCTCCTCTAAACTCATTAATTTTAAACCTCTAGGGCAAGGCAAAGCATGACTTGTCCCATCTTTTCTTTATCGACACTTATCAGCTTTAACCACGGTGAGTGCTACCCTTAACAATGCAACTCCTCATTCCAACAACACTAATAAAAGCCCACTGGATTCTACACAAGTGATCATGTAAGTGTTAGATTGAATGGCCAACATGCAAGGATTTAATAACCAATTTATGCAAATGCAAGCCAATTTGGCTCAAATGACTAGTAGACAACGTCCTATTCAGTTCGGTGAAGTAAATCAATGTCCTCCCCAAAACCCCCTTGTCGTTAGCCGTGGAAACCCAATCCTGCAACCACCTATTCATAACAAGGTGCTTCACTATCTGCAAAATAAACGTTTAACACCTTCCATTACTGCTATGGACATAAGGGGATTAACGCCAACCATCACTTATGATGGATATATTGATCATGCCCTTCATCTTAAGGCATTGGGAATGTTTACAAGGAATGACTCAAAACAAAATGTTATGTTGCTTGCAAGCTATTGGCCAAAACCCTCACAGGGGATGCCATTGATTGGTTCAATCAACGTAAGCCTAATTCAATTGTTGAACTAGAAGGTTTAGTCAATGCCTTGATTTAAGAATTTCAATATCATGACCTACCTGAGGACAACTTGGGTAATTAGATCAACTGTAAACAATCTAGAATGAGACGACTCAGGAATTCATTAAATGATGGAAATCCTTGCTTAACAAAGTAGAACATAATGTAAATAGCCTTTTCAAAGTTTTCACTATTGCTTCAATGCCTCGTTATCAATACAAGGTTAGGTCCTTCTTTCCAACAACCTTAGAGGAAGCCCTTGAGAAAGCAAAATGATACGACTATCTCATGAGACAATTTGAGATACCTCAACCTACGTAACAAACCTTAAGATGCCAATGCAACCTAGGGATCACAATGTTAATGATGGAGGTACATTACACTTGCAATCACGGTTTTGTGTCCAAAAAAACCATAATATCAACACTTCTAAGGATACAACCTAAGTCACAGAATTCGCCGCATTTGAACCAAAAAGTTCAAAATTCGGTGCATTATGATAAAATAGCAAAAAATTGTTAAAATTTGACAGGAAGTTCGCTTATTCAAATTATTCTGCAGTTTATTGAAAACCCTATTAAAAATTTCTATCATTCACCATTTTGAACCCTTACAACGGCTAAATCTTTTACCCAAAGTTTCAAACTAAAGAATGCAGATGTGGAGGATTTATTTGCCTGTGGAATGGAAGCGTTCAAAGCGTTGGAATTGTTGTAAGAAATCATTTGATTGAGCTATGCATTGAGTACTCGAACTCCTGTCCATCTGCCATGCATTGTGTATTCCGCGTTTTAAACTTTCAGTGCATGCTCCATTTTCTAGCGTTTCATTCCCCCCTTTCCAACCCTTGACTATCCTTGCCATTCTACAAATATTATTCGTAGAGGCTTAATATATTAAGAAATTAGGTTACAATCTTTACAGGGTGTAGTTCAATAAAAGAAGTTTAGTGTTTACTATTTAGTAGTTAATAAATTAATTGTTTAGGATTTTAATTTGTTAGGTTATATTTGGTTAGTTACAAACTTGCATTATAATTTATAGATAATACTAATAGTTTGGCTATTATGTGGTGCCAGTCTTTTAATATATTTGTTTTAGATTTTGTGTGATATGATAAACTTGTATTATTATTTATTATTAATGATTTGATTATTTTATAGTTTTAGTTTTTTAATGTATATTTTTATTATTTATTAATAATTAAAAATTAATTTCTAAATTTTTACTTACATGGTATTTAGACTTTAGAAAATTAGAAGTATAATTTTATATTTTCACATTATTGTATATTTATTAATTATTTTTAAAAAATAATAAAAATGCATCCAACGTATTGATGATTTTTTTTCGTCGAATTTTATTGGCTGACGAATTTGTTTTGAATTTTATCCTCGCCGAACACGAACACGAACACGAACTTGGTGACTTAGGATACGACCCCTTACCAAACGAAGGGAGGCCCCATTCCTCCACATTCTCACCAAAGGAATACTCATCAACGTTTGACCAAAGAAGAACTTAAATTACATCTACTTAGACCACAACCAGGGTGTATAGACGCATCTAAACCTATCCCCCAATGGTACGATAAAACCAAATTTTCTTGGTTCCATGCCAATAGGGGTCATGCATACGAAAATTCTCGATGGCGTTGAGGTTGTGCATACTCATTCCATCTTGGCCACAACTTTTATCATGAAGCCATGACTAGGGGAAGATATAATAAGGCTCTCAAGATGACTGAAGGCACAAAAAATGTGACAAATATGATGCAATCAATCAAGCTAATGCCCACTTGGGAATATACACTAATCCTCTACCCAATCATTCTATTGCTTATAAACCAAATCAGCTTACCAATGACGATAATCACAATTCAACCCCTATAGCGAACACCATTGAAACTACCTTTAATCCTAACATTTCAACAAAAAAAATGTAGTTCACATACAAGGATTGAAACGAGTAATTGTATGCATTAATTCCACATACAACACAGCCCCCCCAAGGATTAAAGGATTATTTAGGCTTATCTTATAGGTCATACTTCCTCATAAAACTAAGGAAATCCAAAAATCTGAGAGTTTCCCCCAAAATAATGCCATCGAGTAGATTGAGTCTAAGGGCCAATGATATTAATGGGAAGTTTTGTTAAAACCAACTTCAACAACCAAATTACTTCAGAAGGTTGATGACATTGCCTGAAACAACAAACTTCAATGTCCCACGCGATGATGTCAAGAAAAAAACCAAAAACTAAAAAATAGGTCCAGACCAACATGGTATAGCCTAGCTTGGAAGAATGGGATCCAATGAAGGAACTTTCAAATTTTCCAAGTCAAATCCTCTTTCTCGAATTCATGAGAACTACTGAAAATCATAACCATTTGTTAAAGGTACCCTTCAACATGAAAATACTTCAACCACCAACATTGGGGCAATAGGCTCCTTTGCATTGTTCAAATGAGAGCATTATACAACAATGTGAAGAGTTATCTATTGAAATCGACCAATCCATTGATCAAGCCTTATCCCTTAAGTTTCCAATCTGATCGAGGGTTTGAGTGAACTCTTCTTTTGTGCTAATGACCTTCCTCTCTTCATTAATGTCAAGATCAACAACGTGTAAATGTCAAAAGGGCTCTTGTTGATGAAGGATCCGACACATGTCACAACATGTGTCAAGGGTATGACTGAAGGCAAATGCCCCCATTGGGATGTATTTGCTTTCCCATTACTATGCCTCCTTGAACCGGTAGAGTGGAGGTTATGATCTTCAATTTTCCTCTATCCTGTAACATTCTTCTTGGACACATCGGATGTGAGTCGTTGTTTTATCCACATGTTAATGTGTGAAATTTCCTTACCTCGGTGTTAACTATGAAATTCAAGGTGACACGAACCCGTGGAACTTTGAGCAATTGGAACAAAGTGGCATCTTCAAAATCCATGCCCTCAAGTTACTTACATGTGTTCTCTCTCGAGAGTACCAACATTATTACCTAGTCGACACCATTTGAGGATTGGCGTACACCTTGCATTAATTAGAAGAATTCCATTGAACCTCCTCAATGTGGATGAATTCGAGCTTGATGAAGTTAATCTCAAGATCAAGACTTCCCACCTTCTTGGGTATATCGTAGCCCAATTGCCTCCTTCCTTGTCGCCTAGATCTCACAAGAGGGTAATTTACACAATTCTCATCACAATCTACTCTATAAAACCTCCTAAGGAAATGTCAGCCGCCATAAAGAAATTGGTAATCGAATCTCCTAATATTGAATCTTACAACCCTTTACCATGGTGACAAATACTTGTTAGATGGTCCCATCTTATTTGGCTACGCCCAAGCTAAGAGTGTGGAGGTCCTATGATATTGTTGTCACTGAAATTCACACCCTTGCTGAAAGAGAGATTCAACATTCTAGTGGAACCATTGAGAGACCTCCAAGGTGTGGGACAAGCCTTCAAAGGTCAATCTCTAGAGAAGGCCAACTTCCTTCAAATCCAGCTCACCGCAACTAACATAGCCAACACTAAACTATAACTATCTAAACCTAACTGAAGAATTTAAAGGGACTAGGGTGTGAGAGAGGGAGAAACTGCTGAAAAACAAAGGGAGGTGATGCACTAAACTGGAAAATGATCGATTCAGGTGTTAAAAGACACAAATATAACTATCCGAGCAAAGATTTAATACAACACACAAAGCTTTGCAATGAACAAGTGGAATAAGACTCAAACCAACAAAATGATAGAGATAATCACATTAAACACCAAAGCATCTAATGGAAGGGAATCACATTTGCGTTAACAACAAGAACATGTTCCATTTACAGATACAGAGCTGAGGCGTGAAATCTTCACAACGGAAGTTAAAGAGGTCGCGAGCAAAGTTCTTAGCGAGCACCAAAGGGGCCAACTTTTAAACTAACAGAAAACGAACGCACTTATATGCCAACGCACTTACTTTTATAGGAATGATGAGAGAAAGAGAGAAAAATCGATCAACTACAGTCCACCATCACTAAGTACCAATCACTCTCAATTTTGCCAGCTAGGTATGGGCGCCATCGATCTAGATGCATGCCATCTGATCACCAGTACAAGTTTAAATTCTGGTCGTTGGGGTGATTGAGCGTCTAGTTCAAGTTAGGCGTGGCTTTGTTTCTGACCTCCACCAAGATTCGTGAGCAACACTCAAACTCCACAATGCATTAATATACATGTACGGATGTACCCAAGGATTTTTTAAAATCAACGTATCCGCGTACCGAACCCGTACCCGTATCCTGGAAATATAGAGCGTAACTACTTCAAAGGAGCTTGGGAGATACTTTATCAACATTATAGAGACTATAGAGGATAGCTTGAGGAGAGATGACAATTAACATGAATGGATTAAATGTAATGTTAACGCTTACATCCTCTCTCATGTTGATGTATTTGCCAAGTCTTAACGATCTATTTTTGACAACGACCTTCCATATTCAAGGTCACTTCTCATAATTTTATTTGCTTCTACTCACTCAAATGAACATAAATGGGCTATAAAACTAACTTTTCCCTAGTGTTTATTTGTGGTTAAGGAGTGACTAACATGTGCTCAAACTTAACCTAGGGTTTGAGTCAGATGAATTAGGACGTAATCAGATGCCCTAACTTAATCAATGTCTATATATAAGAACACATTTTCTCATTTGTGGAAATCAAGTAATTTATACTCACGATTTTATCTTGAGCATTGCTCTTCTTTTATTTCAGATAACATTGTGAGGCTTCCTCTTAATATGGAACAGTCTGCATAGTCTTCTTTTGTTTAATTGCTATTGTTAAACCCAGTTGCTCCATAGTGCTCATAGCTTTACCAGGATTGGCCTCCTATGATTACACATAGCTTTAATCTCCATCAATCCTGGTCATCACCCCAGGCATGAAAACATTGGAAATAGTGCCTGTACGCATGTGTGAGACCTGACTTTATAAAATTATATTGGTCTGTGCTAGTATGTATATCATGTTTAGATTCAATGTGTCGTTGTTTTAAATCAATTTCATACATTTTTTGGGTTGTGTAGAATAAATTCCTGCATTCAAGAATCAACATTGAATAAACCTTTATAGGAGTGTCTTTTTCATGTTTTGGACCTATTTGGGATATCTGTACTGAATTGAAGTGTCATTTGTATTGTATTTATGATGTATTCCAATTTTATTCTTTATTGGTTTGCGTGATGCTAAAATTGGAGTTGAAGTTACAGTCTCTACTAAGTATGGAATAGTTGGGGACTTTTTTCTTTTGTACTTGCCATTGATTTTATACTATATGTGATTTCACTGTATGCGCTTTGAGTAGAATTTAATTTTGTTGAGATGTGCTTTTCCTGTTTTTGTTAGGCTTTTAATGTGCTGTCTTGTCAATTACAGTTGATTTTGTCCATAGTTGGCAGATTGTTTCATTGATTTGCTACTTTGTTGCTCATGCCTGTTTATTAATGCAGTGGTGGCAGCAGGAGAGGAAGTGTTACAGGCGATTTCGTTGCTGGTTTGCTTTTAGGAGGGGCTATTTTAGGAACTCTTGGCTATGTATTTGCACCCCAGGTAATGGAGTTTGTAATTTAGTACTTGCAGTTTGGATCCTAAAACATATTTCTGAAATCAGGATGCTTCTAATGCAAAAGTTTTACTGGTCATATCTACTAGGAACAATGGTGCGTTGGGTCTAGAATTAGATTTACTGCTTGAATGCACTGTTGAGCTCTGGCTGATGTTCCTATTGTTTCAAAACACTTCTGTGCAATCTTGTCCTGTGCAACTTTGGTACCCCACTTTCTCCTAATACATGGTTAATCTATAGAAGAAATATCATTTGATGAAGCACATCCATTCTTGAGCTTTGAAATGGTTATAATATCGAAGGGGCCGTAATAGCAAAAATATGAGTAATGATGCAAGCAAAGAATTAAACCAAGATTCTCATTGACACAGTGAGGGAATACTGTTTGATGGATGGGGCACAATGGATAACAAATCGATCTAGGATAAAAAACCAGAAAACGTCAACTAAAATAAGGTTTGGGGTTTCTAGGATTTGGACAGACGTAGGGTGCCAACCAAGCAGGTATAAGCTACCAATTCTATTTGCAATGATGAAAGTATAAGCAATATACAACAAATGGCGATAAACCTTTATTGAATATAGAAACAATAACCTAACTAATATTTCTGTTTTCCTAAAAGTAAAAGAATAGGGTCATAGTTCAAATGATCTTACAATGGATGGAGATTCATAATTCATAAGAAACTGTAGATGCAATCTAATATGAGAATTAAATGTCAAAAGTAAAACACCCAATGATACAATAATTTGACTGTAAAGAAAGGTATGCAATATGCTAAATGTAAAGTGCCCTTAGAAGTCCCAATGAGATAATAAGTACCACTAATCAGAATCATGGCGTCCGAGGCCTGTGTGAGATTGGAACGTACCAACGACCTTGTCGAAACATGTCTAGCAGCTCCTTGACCAAGTCCTTAATGGTTTAGACCAAGTCCTAAACGGTTTAACCGAGTGGACAAGCCTAGGTTGGCATGGAAGAGTGACTGAAATGAAAGGTGCAATAGCTGGATGCTGCTCCTAGATGTCAGAGAAGATTATTAGAAGCATGAACGATGATAGTGTAATATTGATGGTGATTTGATTGGCCATGTTGGAGCCTGGTATGGTTGAGTGATGGGTGAAGAGTGCGTAGTGTTACCCTGTGAGATTGAGAAAGAAGCATGTAGAGTATGTTGTGTCATGGTAACAAAAGAGGTTTACTATGGATCTATGTATAGGGCACTCTAGGAATAAGCTGAGCAAGTAAACTTCTCACATATCTATTGGTTAAAGCGATTAGATCTGGAATTTTTTGGGATGAGTAAACACATCCCACGGTAGAATTTTGGAGCCTGGTATGGTTGAGTGATGGGTGAAGAGTGCGTAGTGTTACCCTGTGAGATTGAGAAAGAAGCATGTAGAGTATGTTGTGTCATGGTAACAAAAGAGGTTTACTATGGATCTATGTATAGGGCACTCTAGGAATAAGCTGAGCAAGTAAACTTCTCACATATCTATTGGTTAAAGCGATTAGATCTGGAATTTTTTGGGATGAGTAAACACATCCCACGGTAGAATTTTGGAGACCAACACGGTGTGATGCTGTCTCACACTGCAAATATTCAAGAAATCAGTGTTGATGACATGCAAGTGGTTCAAGTCCTTGAAATTAGGGCCAATTGAGGTGTGTGGGACCAGAAGTGAGCAAGACACATCTTTAAGGTGTCATTATGTGAGTTATTAAATTTGGACATGCCTAAATTAGTGGTCTAGAGCCATATTGAGCCCGCAAGGGAGGATGTTGTTGCTAAGTCTATCGGTGTGAACTCCAGAATACAAGTGTTATGAGAAACATGGTTTCCATATGGCATATCTGACATCATCATTGGGTTACATTTTCCCCCTCAAGGCACAAGCAGTTGTTCTGTGAGGAAGAAAGCTGTGATATGCCGAAGTGAGGTGCACCTACATTTTACATATAGGGGGTAGAGATCACACTTGTACTTTCTATTAAAGTATATTACTTAACTCTTAATGAACTGTTAATTACCTATTAACTAATGTTAAGTTATAAGCTTCCCCAATTACAATGTAACTTCTTCCAACATTATAAAATGATGGACACACATACCTTAGTGTGTTTTCTTGTTTCTCTTCATTCTCTTTCTCATCTTCTAACAATGGTATCATAACCACTGTTTGAGGAAGCCCTAGGAGAAGGGTATGAATTGTGTGAGAAGATTTGAAGAGGACAAGTCTTGAGTTGCAAACATGGCTGATGGATGTTCACGATAGAAGCACAAACCAAGAGATCGTGAAGTTAGTTGAAACCTAGAACAAGTATTACTAAAGGTGGACACGTGAGAAGTTTCTAGAAGACATGAAGACTTCAACTGGAGCTTGCATGTTAGGGCACGCGAGTAGTCAAAAGAGGTGAGAGAAGAAGACCATGTTCAAAAAAGACCACGTGCAAATCCAAAACGTGTGGAAGTAGAGAAGGCACATAATGTAAAAACACAAGAAATTTTACGATTTTATTGGTTATACTAGATGTTTTTATTGTTTGTGAAGATCAAAGGACGTCAAACTAGTTTCGTTTAAAAGGAAAACGACTGAGTAGCCAGAAGAAATCTTTAGAAATTTTCTAGATTAAAATAATTAATAATATTATTTAAGTTGGGCCTGGTCATTTCTAATCTTTGGGCAACTTAATAATATTATTATTATTAAAATAAAAAGTATTTTTAAATACTTAAAAGTAAAATTAATGATTTAACTAAGTCGGCCAAATGTAACTTTATGTTATATTATAAGGCAACTTATGTTTTATTATTAAAATAAAAGTGACTTTTAAATAAAGTAAGTCGGCCACCAAAATTGAAAGAAAGAGGAAAGAGAAGTTATAAAAGGAGGATGAAGGGGTTCATTTGGGGCATCTATCATCTTGATTTTATGAAGTTGAGCACTTGTGCTTCTACTTTCAGCTATTGAGGACGGAAACCCTCTTAGCATCCATCACTTGAGGACGAAAACCCTCATTGTGATCAGATTTGAGGACGAAAACCCTCAATATCTTCTTGGTGGCTTCACTCAGGGGTCACATTTGAGCGTAATTTCGGATCATCACAACTAGGGCATGATTTGCAGCCATTTCTAGGGCTATCTACACCCCTTTGGATTTCAGATCAGCATTTAGGGCATCAACAATGGACGGAATTGGTTGGTTTCAGTTTGCAACGTCTCCTTTGGGTCTCCTCTTGTCATCTGGAGCGTCTTTTGTGAGAAAATTGTTGTAATCTTATGCGGGTATTTTTCTTGTTTGATGGTGTGAAAATAAATAAAAATAAATTCAGACTTTGGTTGGAAAAATTATTTTTCATCATCTACTTGTACCAAGAGGGTTTCTAGATGCTTTGGGCCTTCTGGGTATTTTTGTATTGTGATTATTTGATAAATAAAGGAAGATTTCAGATTGTTGTATTTTTTGTCTTACGGGTTTGCATAAAAATCATATTGTTGTTATATTTTGAATAAGGGTTTCAACTGAATTCCAAAATTGTGCTAATCTGCCCTAAAAGGGATATTACAGTGGTATCAAAGCACTTGATCTTACCAGCTTGTGATTCAGAAGGAGAAGATAAAATGGCGGACATAATTTTTGATGATGCTAGGTTTGAGAGGTTTGCCCAAGGGCAAGAGAGATTGGCTAATATGATGGCACAACTGATCCATACCATGCAACATCCGAATGGTGAAGGAAGCTCTTCAAGGGCAAACAATAAAATCCAGCCACCAAGAACCGTGAGTGATTCTTCATCTAGGTCATTCCGGCCTACTTTCCTTCCAAAAGAAGAAACCATTCCGGTGAGGGAAACTCAACCCTCCATAGTGGATGACATTGTTGCCAGCTACGCTGAATATAGAGCCCTTCCAGTTGAGATCCGGAAAGAACTACCACTTGCCAACTTCATGGGATTGAAGAAAGATCGAGTTGGAATTGGACCAAGACCTAAACCACGAGCTACACAAGGAGACTTGCAACATGTCTTGAGGAAGGAAGAGGAAAAGAATTTCCAAATGGTAATGGTGGAGCAAGAAGAACAATCAAAGCTGTTGGAGATTGAGAAGGAACAACCCATAGAGGAATCCACCATGCAAGTTGAAGAGGAAGAGTCCTCCAAAGAAAAAGGTATGGATTCGAATGAACAAAATGTTGGGGTTAAAGAGAAGCAAGAATTCAGATTTTCAAGTGCAGAGGATGTAATGAAGACCCAACAAAGGTGTGATGAATGGCTAAGAAGAGCTAGGGAAGCTAAGTTGATAGCCGCTCAAGCAAAACAACACCTACGGGAAATTAGGGCAAAGAATTCTCCCTTGACGATGAGGGAAGAGGGAGAAATCATGGAGCATGAGCCAAAGAAAGAAGGAAAGTCAGATTTGCAAGATTGTGGAGAGAATTTTGTGGTTAAAGCCCAATGGTGGATGATAATGTTGATGTTCAGCTTGTTGGGATTTTCAGAACAACAATCAATAAGAAGCAAGTTGATGGTGTTCATGACTCTGGCAAGAACTATGAAGATGCTCCATGCATGTGTCAACAAAATATGGATGAAGTCAAGGTGGAAAGGGCTTCACTTGTTGAATGTGAAGAGTCTAAGAGGAAGGAGAATGTTGATCCTAACTCAGAAATTCTGAGTCACAAGGATGGAGGTGTTGAAGATATCTCAATCATTCTTCATCCGGCAAAGGAAGGTGAGCAAGTTGTGGACAGCCAAAGGTATGAAAGTGTTGTGGATTTGTTGCTTCCTACTATGTCATTTCAGATGTGTTGTCATCATGGGAAGCATGTTGAAAAGAATGATCTTATGTCAAGTTTGATGCTTCATGGTATATCACGGCAAATTTGTGGTCATCATGGACAACATAGTGAAAATGGTGATAGAGTGAAGAACCCTTTGAGGGGCAAAGGGCACATAGATACTTTCATACAAGTTCCAAATTGCTTGTACATGAAAGTTTGGGATCCAGGTGATCTTTGGAGATTCAAGAAGGGTGAGACTTGGGTAAAATGGGATCTTTTGGTTTGTGTTATCAACTTAACATAGTGGGTATGGATATGGGAGTTGTCTCAAATTTTTGGACTGTTGTCCACCACATTTCCGGTTTCTCCCATATACATTTTGTTGAGATAGAAGAAGATTTTGTCACAAGAAAGATGCATATTCCACCTACAGTCATTGATGAGGTTTTTGCAGCTGTTACAAGATGGTTTCCAGCCACCATAAGCCCAAGGTTGAGTAAGAAAGTACAATGCTACAGCCAGGGTATGATACTCTTTCTAATTTCATGTGTTGGAATGATAGTACTTTCCTTGGACAGAGGTAGATTGGCAAGTTTGATGAAGTTCTCTTGGTCTAACATGATGTATGAAAGGGGTCACTTGATGAGATCAGTGAGTGCAAATATTCCAACACCCTTATGGCTGTCTGGGAGGGAATTAAGAGCAAGGGTGGATGATCTACTACCTCCCAAGGAAAAGGAGAACATAATGGGGACAACCATGCCCCAAACTTTCAGCTTGAAGGCTAAAATCATCACTACTTCCAGCTGCTACATTGCATCATTTGCAACCATACAAGTGCTTTCAATCATAAAATTGAATGATTTTCCGTTTGTTGCTGCTAATGAAGCATTTCTTGTCATTGTTTGGTTGTTTCCAGCCCCTATGTTGCTAACATTACTGATTTTTGCAAAGTATTTTCAGTATTGCAGCTGCAACACTCTTTTCTATTTGTTGAGCCCCAGGGTTTCTAATTTTGGACTGATGCCATCCGTCACATACAGCCATAGTACAGCTCCTTTGTCCTTGCAGAAGATTGAGGATATCCTCAAATGTCGAGAAGAAAACGCCATCTGCCAACAAATCAGGAAGGAGCATAATGATAGTTGGTGGCAGCCATTGTTTATTCCCCATCAAGATTGGAAGGGGGTGATCATGGACTTCATCACGAGCCTTCCCAAGGGTCAAAACAGCAGTGATACTATCATTCATGAGCTCATTTGGAATGGGGTAACTCCAAATATTTACACCAAGGATCATCAACGGGATATGAAGGAAGCAAGTGGTGATAGGATCCTACCATCAAAGGGTAGAGGGAACACACTTGGGACAACAATGAGTCTGATTTTTAGTATGGCTGTCATTACCATTATCAGCCACCACATTACCTCATTTGCCCTCATACAAGTGGGTTTACAGGTGCCTTCAGTCAGGGGAAGGAGTTCTTTTCAGTTTGTGACTGCTAATATGATATTTTCAGTCCTTACATGGTTGTTCTCAGCCACTACATTGCCCGCATTGTTGATTTTTGCAAAAAGGTTTCAATTTGGTACCTGTTGTACCTTTTTCATGTTGCTGGTCATAAAAATAACAGGTATAGGACTGTTGTTATCAGCTAAGGACAGCTGCGAGCTTGCACAAAATAAGGGAAAGTCTTTGATGGAAGAAGTTGGAGAAAGGGTTCAGCTGAAGAAGATCTTCATGGCAGCCACCAGGGTACCTAGTTGGATGAAAATCCAAGTGATTTGTGGCCGTTATAATTCATCTCCAGCCTATCCACCATCTGATTTTTATGAGATATGGGGAGGAACAACTCGCCAAATCATGGGAGGAGCCATTGGGACCCAAGGATCTGGTATCCCAAAACCTTCTTTGCATAGGAGGAGCCAAGTAGGACAGCAGCAACACAATGACATGGGCATATGGCAGCCTTCAGTCTTGCGGGAGTATGCGGATGTTTCCAGATATCTACAATTTTTTGAGGATCAACTTGAGGTAGAATGGCATTCATTATCCATTTGGGATATATCATACTATGTTCTTTGGCAGGAGCTATCCCATTTGACAGGTACATGGGTCCAGGCTCTATGAGCACTACAACATGACTCATCACTTTGGCATAGTGATACTTGCGCATATGAGCTGGCATTTGCTTGAGGGCAAGCAAATTTGGGAAGGGTGGACTGTAATGTCCCCTTTTCTAGATTAAAATAATTAATAATATTATTTAAGTTGGGCCTGGTCATTTCTAATCTTTGGGCAACTTAATAATATTATTATTATTAAAATAAAAAGTATTTTTAAATACTTAAAGTAAAATTAATGATTTAACTAAGTCGGCCAAATGTAACTTTATGTTATATTATAAGGCAACTTATGTTTTATTATTAAAAATAAAAGTGACTTTTAAATAAAGTAAGTCGGCCACCAAAATTGAAAGAAAGAGGAAAGAGAAGTTATAAAAGGAGGATGAAGGGGTTCATTTGGGGCTATCATCTATCATCTTGATTTTATGAAGTTGAGCACTTGTGCTTCTACTTTCAGCTATTGAGGACGGAAACCCTCTTAGCATCCATCACTTGAGGACGAAAACCCTCATTGTGATCAGATTTGAGGACAAAAACCCTCAATATCTTCTTGGTGGCTTCACTCAGGGGTCACATTTGAGCATAATTTCGGATCATCACAGCTAGGGCATGATTTGCAGCCATTTCTAGGGCTATCTACACCCCTTTGGATTTCAGATCAGTGTTTAGGGCATCAACAATGGACGGAATTGGTTGGTTTCAGTTTGCAGTGTCTCCTTTTGGTCTCCTCTTGTCATCTGGAGCGTCTTTTGTGAGAAAATTGTTGTAATCTTATGCGGGTATTTTTCTTGTTTTATGGTGTGAAAATAAATAAAAATAAATTCAGACTTTGGTTGGAAAAATTATTTTTCATCATCTACTTGTACCAAGAGGGTTTCTAGATGCTTTGGGCCTTCTGGGTATTTTTGTATTGTGATTATTTGATAAATAAAGGAAGATTTCAGATTGTTGTATTTTCTGTCTTACGGGTTTGCATAAAAATCAGATTGTTGTTATATTTTGAATAAGGGTTTAATTGAATTCCAAAATTGTGCTAATCTGCCCTAAAAGGGATATTACAAGTTGATGGATCAAAATTATAATGTGGATGTCACATGATTTTGATAATCATAGAGGGTATTGAGATTGCAATAAAATCATTCTTGGCACTGAAGGAAGGCTTCATTACAATTTTGCGAATAATGGCAAGCGTCATAAGGAAGCCTCGTTGTTGAAGCTGTCGTGTCACATGATTTGAACTTGAGGTTTGGAACACCATTGAGGCAAGTGTGTGACTGGACTTTAGTCTGAAGAAAAAGTATTTTCCTTTAGAGAAAAGTCGGATCTTGATACTAGCAAGAATTTGTTGTTATCAACAAAGATGTGGTAGGGTGGGTCCATGTTAGAACACCTTCAGATGAAAGATCTCCGAGACCAACTTGGTGCCATCAACAAAAAGGTGGATCATGACGACCTAGTTACTTGTTTTGAACAGTTTACAACGCATGGTTACCTAAGACTTTACACGACAAAAAATTTCTAAACTTTGGGGATGGCGGGGGGACGACTAATTAAAAAATATATAAATATTTAAAATATAAAAATATAGTGACTAAACTATATAAATAAGCTGAAATAAAACCATTTGAGATTTAAATAAGTTGAAACTTGAACTCATAAACATCAAATACATTCCTTAATATCATAATATCAATATGTAAGTTACATATGTCATATTTGAATTTGAGACTCAAAATTAAATAAGCTGAAATAAATTATAAAACCATTCTAATTTCTGATTGATCAAGTGACAATAGCTGATATTCATATCATTAATCTCATATTCAAATACACCAACAATTGTCTATTGTCAATATTACAAAAAGAAGAGGACAAGTATCAACCTAAAAATCATAATCAACATCCATGAACTCCTCGCTGGAACTATCATCCTCGTCCTCAAAGGTAAGCCCAATCAATCCCCGTTGCATAGTATTGTCCTCTTCAACCTGCCTCGGCTCCTCGGGATCTACATCCCACCGTAATGCTGGGGTCTCCTTGTACTGAGGTGTCTTGCGATCCATAAGACGCAAAGCACTGTGTACAACTACAAGCTTCTTCGCTCTCGCAGAGGTAAGCCTATTCCTCTTAACAGAGTGGATCCAACCATATGTAGACCAATTCCTCTCAGAGGCAGAGGAGCTAGAAACCTGGGAAAGGAGGCGAATGGCAAGTGGTCGCAACAGTCCTGGAAGCCCATACAGTCGCCACCAACTCACTGGCTTCTCCTGTGCCAATGTTACCCTGTCCGCCTTTGCTGATGTTTTGTACCCATCAAGTTCAGTGAAGTTGAGCCACTCCAACCTGATCTGTGAAGCCTCTTGTGGACTATACATTTTTTAAAGGCCTTCATAAGGCCCTTCTTCACCTCATCATCATCCAAGGGATAACTCTACCTGGCCTCTCCACATACCATTTGGGATTCAGTGCATGTGCAACCATATGAAGAGGGGTGTTCAACTTCTCCCATCTCTGTTGAATAATGGGTTGTATATGTTCATTGTAGAACTCCAAAGTGGGGTCCCTCACCCGAATAGCTGCCTTCATTTGCCCAAGCATGCTGTCAATGCACTCATAGATCTCACCAAGATTGGGGCTGTTAGAATCCCCATATTTGATGACACTAAAAACTGGAGCTATGATTGATATGATGTATTTCATATCAACCCAAAATGTTTCCCTCAACACCACTTCCTTCACTCTTTTCCCTTGCTCTGTCTTGGACTCACGCCACCTAGTCCAATCTTGTGTCATAATCATAATTTGCAGGGGCTCCTGCAACTCAAACATCCTCTCCAACAAAATAAAATAGGATGCAAAGCGGGTGTCAACTGGTTTCAGAAATTCCTTCTTCGAAAAATTTCGAAAGAGTGCCAATGATGTGTGGTGATTGCATATGAACTTCTGCACGTCCCTAGCCTCATTCACTATCTGGTTGACCCACTGAATCTTCCCTATGTCTTTTAGTCCATTGTTCATGGCATGCACACAACATGGGGTCCAATAAATATGACTATACTCCCGCTCCACTAGCTTGCCTGCTGCTCTGCACACATAAGTTGCATCCGTGACGACCTGTACAACATTTGAAGGTCCAACCTCCTCAATGACATCCTTCAAAATCTGAAACTGGAACTCAACATCTTTCCGCTTCCCAGAACAATCAATTGCTCTCAAGAAGTACGGTCCATCTTTGCAAGAGACAATGATATTGATGAGAGGACGGTGTCTAATATCCGTCCACCCATCCATGATAATGTTGCATCCATGTGACACCCATGTGACCTTCATCTCCTCCATCAACAAATTAACCTTGGAATAGTTTCTATCCAAGATTGTTGTCCTCAGTTTGGTGTCTCCAGGAGGCACATAACTTGTACCTGCTTTTGCAACCTTAGCCATAGCCTCCTTGTAATAAGGAGAGCGAGCGACATTAAATGGGATCCTAGCAACATAGAAAAATTTCCCAATAGCATCATCTGCCTCTTCCTTTGCCTTTGAATCAAACATGTCTACAACTGGATTGGGGGCTGCCCCCACGGCCTTTCTCTTCCCTCTGCTTTCCACTTCTGACATTCCAAAACTAGAACCAGCCAAAGTATTACTATTCTTGCCAGTCCTATGAGAGCTCAAAGGAGTGTTAGCCGCAGTGCTAGTACCACGAACTTCTGGAACATTGTCTGTGGTATTTCCATTGAAAATTCTCACCATCTCTGCTCTCTGCTCTAGTGAAAGGGCCTTACAAAGGCCAACCCCCTTCCTGTAAGGTGCAACAAGTGTGCATTGGTCCTGGTGATGCTGCCATGCCAAGTCAGTGCACATATGTTGCACTTCCATAGTTTACTCCCCCCTCCAGACTTGGGGTTCTCAAGTATCTCAGCAAATTGTTGCAATGGCTTCTTCTTATCAAATGGTCCAATGACAAATTTGGACAACATTTGAGAGGGGCAATTGGTAGCACTACCAACTGAACTACCAGTTGTCGTTGCCACTACATTTTGTCTCCCTTCTCCACTTCCCCCCATTGTGGCATAACACTTATCAACACTTCCACCTATCTCAAGTTCCCCTCTCCTCCTCTTGATTCATACTCATACTTGGAAGAACTCATGGTGATGATTGCTGCAATGAATTAAAAAAACAACCATAACTATATGTAATGAATTAATTTAAAAAAAAAGATAACTATAAGTATAAGCAATGATTATAATTTAATTTATAAATAAGGAAAACAACCATAAGTTATCCTTATTCAACTCATACTCAAAGAACTCATGGTATGATTGCTGCAAATGAATAAAAAAAAACATATGTAATGAATTAATAAAAACTAATTAACTATAACATATGCATGATTATAAAAATATTAATTTATGAACAAAAAAACAACATCTAACTATATTGTTCATATGTTGTAAAAAAGTATGCTACTAGGCATATTCATAATTGGTTACATATGCAGTTATAAAAAACAAAAATTTTTCATTTGTGTATCTAGATTCTACAATCAAGAGCTTTATGTTTTATTTTTAACTTTTAAAATGTAATTAAAAAAAACCTAACCAGTATGCATTTTGTAAAATCTTACAAACTATAAACATGATTACATTGTGAATGTAGATACAAAAACTAAAAAACAGCCCCTAAAAAATGCAAATAGAATCTAAATTTTAAAATGTAATTAAAAAAAACCTAACCAGTTACAACCAAACCCTATGCAGTATGCATTTTGTAAAATCCTACAAACTATAAACATGATTACATTGTGAATGTAGATACAAAAACTAAAAAACAACCCCTAAAAAATGCAAATAGAATCTAAATTTTAAAAAACTAGAGACTATTAACAAGCATTGTAAGCAAATAAAATTATAAATACCTCTTGCTTGCTCTTGCTCTTGCTCTTGCTCTCGCTCTTTCTCTTTCTTCTTCTCTTTGCTCACTTTGCTTATTGTGAATATGGAATGAGCCCATAGAGTCATTTTATAACATAGAATGACACTTTTAGGGTTAGGGTTAGGTTAGAATGTTTGTTTTAAGTTGGTATTATTTTTCAATTAAAATTTTTTATTAAGAGTATTTAAAATGTGTTTTTTTTTTAAAAAAAAAGGTGCAAAAGCCGTGGGGGACGGCGGGGACGTTGGACGTCCCCGGGACGTACCTCGACCATCCCGGGGACGTCCAACGTCCCCCGTCCCCCAACCGTCCCCCACGTCCCTGATGACGTTTCTGCTGCTCACCAAACGTCTCGGGGACGTTTCCTCATGCTTCCTTGGCTCTTCGAAAACGTGGGGGAAACGTGGAGGAATGCAAGCAAACTCAAGTGAGTCTACTTCTGAACTAAGTAGAAAGTGCATTTGTTGCTCACTGTCAAAAGGTAAGTGTTCAACTTGAATTCCTACCCATATATGAGTTGTTTTTTGGCAGCTTTATATTTGATGCCCAAAAGTCAGATCAACTTAGTTCTTTGTAGAAGCACAACTCACTGCAAACTCAAGCATCTGCCTAGTGAAGGCAATTAGCAGAGTGTATTTGTTGCTTATTTAGATCAACCTTAGTTCCTCTTTGTCGAAGGAACTCTAGCAAACTCAATCGAGTTGCCTCTGAACAAGTAGATCAGTGTATTTGTTGCTTAGTGAAAAGGGAAGTGAAAATGAATTAAATGATGAATCATCTTCTAAATATCAGGCTTGGAAATGCCGTTACTGTCATGAAGGTTGGGTATATCAAAAAGGATTGTTGGATACAGACAATATGAATCTTTCCTAGTGTAATAGCCATGGGATCTATCCAGAATGTTGCAGCAATTGCAAACGATATGAGATTTGGAGGATAGAGTATGCTCTCACAGTATCATGCTTGAACTACAGTGCTATCAACTGTTCGATCACTTGATTTTGGCACATCTAGACATTTTTCGTGTTGAAGGGATTGGTATGTAGCTTTTACTTCGTCAAATATTAAAATTGTTCTAGATTTTAGATTGTATTGGCTATAAAGTCAGGTTTGCAGTAGATGTCCATGGTAGGATGTTATATTGCGTATACCAAATAATTCTAAACTGGAAACTGTTAGTAATGAATGTCAGGTATGCTTTTAGCACAATATCTTGATTAGTTAGTTAATATAAAATTTACAATATTGCTATTGAAATTTCTCTAGGTAAAATTGTTTTGTGTTGGCTGTGAAACAAGAATTTGTAATTGCTGGAAAAGGCATTAGTTGTAAGGTGGCCACTATTGGCTTGTTTTGAATACAATGCAACTTAAAAGCACATGTAAAGGGAGATTAAACCAGACAAGTTGTGCAGAAGGATTACATTGGGTTAACATAGGCTTGTTGATCCTACTCCTGGTCAACTTACATGCAGTAGTTGTGGAGGGAATATCTTCATATCATGAATGTAAGGGAGGCTAGTTTGCTTCATGAGCGAAACATATAGATTGAAACTTCACGATTACATGAGGATGCATGGTGAGATGGCAGGAAAAGCCACTCACTAGTATTGTGGAGGGTGATTCCTCTATGTAGGATTCACATGATGAGATGCCAGTGCCAAAACTACTCATGGTGAGATGGTTGGAAAAGTCACTCAATTAAATAAAATAGCTCAGACCATTAAAAGTAGGTTCATTTTGCTGATGGATGTTGCAAAAGACTTATTCTGAATAGGACTAAATGAGCACACATGAAGGAATAAATGGCGAGGAGATGGTTGTCACACTTCCATACTGTGGAGTTGGTTTTTACTTCCTGAAGGCAAATACTGCAAAAGATGTATCACATTTTAGTCATTCTTCTCTGCACTAGAGATTTGGATGAAGAGGTCTACATGGTGCTGCATGAATCTTTTCGGGTATCTAAATGTGATCATTTTAGTTGCATAATATTGATTGAGTCCATGACCAAAGAATGGCATCTTAAACGAGCTCCATGAGCTTGGTGCATTGTCTTTGATTAACATCTGCAAGATTCTATTTTGAGAAATACCAATGTTATTGCAGGGACGTGTCCCCTCAAAAACCAGGTGTCTGGACACGTCCCCCCACGTTTCTTGGGGATGGGAAACGGCAAGTTTGACATCTCCGGGACTTGAATATTAGGGGGACGTTTCGGGGATGTTCCCCTCTTTTAGGGGACGTTTGGGAGGTAAGGACTTCCCAGGGGGATCTATTTTTTTTTTTTGAAGTTTTTTTTAGGTAATTTCTTTTTTGTTCTCTGGGGACGTCTGACTTTTAAATTGTACTCTTGTTTGTAGAAGATTTTTTTTTTGGAAGCCACTCATCTATTATTTAAAAACTTTGTTTGTATGTTTTCTCTTTAAAATGTTCACCTGCTAACCATAACCCGACTGTATTGTATTACAAAGACATATTAAGAATCAAAGAGAAAACAGCACAAGTGTAGATAATAAAAGCAGTAAGGCATAGATCAAAACGTTTGCATGCTTGAAAACCAGCACTATATTAATATTACAAATTTACATATATAACATTAGAGTAGCTATATGTATACTGCTGAGTTTTTAATATGGACGTTTGGACATGGTGGACTGTCACATGGTGGACTGCCATATCTAAATATGAATTATTCAAAACTTTAAAAATTGTATATTTTTAATATTTATAATTTTATATATTATTTTAATAGCTGCCCCCTTGCCGTCCCGAAATTCTGGATTTTTTTTTCCCGTCCCAGAATCTCCGCCCCCGCATCCTGCTGTCCCACCGTCCTGACGTCTTATGTAACACTGAGAAATACAGAGGTCGACCTGAAATTATCAGTCAACAATGATTCATCACCGGTAAATGAATCACTCTACAGAGAATTGGTGGACATCCTGATATATCTTATGTTCACATGACTGACTCTTGTTTTTGCTTTTTGCTGTCTGTTGCAGTTTCTGTGGTCATACATTGGACAACAACAAAACGTCAGAGAACTGCTGTAGATTTAATCACTGAACTTCTTGGTTTTATAATATTTGTAAAATTTCAAGACAAACATGTCGTTTCTGGTTTTAGTCTTGGTGGGGGGGGGGGGTGATATTAAAATATATTACTTAACACTTAATGAACTATTAGTTACCAATTAACTAATGTCTGGCTATAAACTTCCCTAACTACAATCTAACTTCCTCCAGCATAATAAAATGACCGACACACACACACATCTTAGAGTGCCTTCCATTCTCTCTTCATTATCTCTCTCTCATCTTCTAACAGATTCCTTTGTAGACCGGTTAAAGAAGTGCCGGTGTGGTTCTGCTAGTACTGGCATAATCTCCCAGCTGTACCTGATTTAGATTGCACTTCCAGGTTACTAGTGGTACGGGGAACATGGTTGCCAACTTGCTATATATTATAGGACGGCATCATCGATTACAGTAGCTTTGGTTGAAGCCTCATAATGCTTGGCATCTTATTTACCTTGTCATATAATTTAGAGAAGTTTGGTAGCTGACATTAATGATTGCTTTTAAGGTTGAAATTAATAAGTGGATTTCTCAGCATTGTGTTTTTCAAAGCTCAGGAAAACTATATAAGAGGTATTTCCAGTAAGCAAGGCATTTATAAATTTTTTGCAGATACTTTACTTCACCAAAACCTCATTCTAAACTTGATTCCCAAGAAGTTGATAGATCTTTGCAGTCACTGCTGGGCTTTCTTCGACCAGTTCTCAAACTATGGGAGCTAGTTTTAAACCATGATTAACTGTTGATCATTGCTGGTGAATGTTTTGTGTGTTGTTGCCTGAGATCTGGTTGTGGATTGCTGGTTCGCAAATGTGTCGCTATGTTTTCCTGTACCCGGATTTGGTGTAACCCTTGCCTTAAGAAAACGTATTAGGAGGGCTCTATTATTTGTGGTGACAAATGTGCAATCGATATTAAAAGCAGAGTCAAGGTTGATATTTCCTTGAATTAATGAGGTATTGTGCCCTAAATAGTAGTGTGCTGTAAGGCCTGTTAGTAAGATACCTGCCTCATAGCTATGATTTGAAGTTTGAACAATTTTTATTATTTAATATTCCTATCTATAAAAATATCAATATGCAATTGTATGGTGAAGTCAGCAGGAGGTTATACTCTCACTTAAGTTTGTTAATTATTTTAGAATTGTTATGAACCAATATATGATTAAAAAGTTTTTATTGAGAGATTCTCTTTCATGAGGAGGCATATCGTTAAAAAATTAAGAAGCGTTGAATTTCTGGACCAACGAGCAAGAGAATTCCTTAATTCTGTAGCGTATCCTCATGTTTGCTTCAATGCAGCATTTAACTTGCTCAAGTCAGGCTCTATGCCAGATATCAAAAAAGCAGACAGTACAAGGGGGGCATGATTATTATCTATTCTGAAATATTATATATCTGCAAATTACTCTTGTACTGGTTTTAGATTAAAGGCAAACAAGTGTATCTTAGCATATCTTATTCTGTTTTTGTCACAGATCAGCAGATCCTTGTTGAGTATTGATAGATCCATGTTCACTTTAGAGGAGATAGAAGATTGGTGGCTGAGAAGAAAGATTCCAAAGCGCGTTTATGATAAAGACCTGGAGGTAGCGTTTAACCTTTGTTTGCAATGACATTCATTGGCCCCCTTTCTTTTTTCTTTTTCATTTTTGGAGTGACTTATGGCTTTGATGATATGAGGACATATAAATGATAAAACAGTTTTATATTTCAAATTTTGACAACACAATATAAAAACGTTATTTTAAAATCTATTATTTGTCATATTCATGGTCTATGCGTGTTTTACTACCATAATATCTTTCGGCACGTTTAAACATGATTCATTATAAACATGTTTATTCTTGCTCTGTTCTGTTTAGCTAAGAATCAAGATATTAGCATTTCTTTAACTGATGGTATCCCCGTTGCCTTCATGTTTTCTTGCAACCACTACCCTGATTCATTTGATTTTAGTTCAACATTTTATCGTTAATGTTTTTCTTCTTTTAAGACTTGACTATCTGTTTATTTTAGAATTATTAAATATTGTGACTTTGTATGTTTTATTTTTTTGCATGGGACACTTCTAATGGTAACATACTTATGCTAGCTATTGAATTTCAATTTGATCACATGATTCTGCCATTAAGTAAGCTTGAACAGTGTTTTCTAAACTTACCCCTTCCATATGTATTTGCTACCTTTAGCAGATTCACAGGTTTGAATTATAATATTATTAAATGTCAGTAGGATTAGGGGACAATTTTTTGGGAAAATTGTGAAAAATATATTTTTCCCCTTAATTAATATGGACTACGGAAGCTAGAAGTCTTTGGTGTTTAGGATTATGAGAGTGATTGCCTTTCATAGAAACAAAGTAGTTATGTGGGTCACCTTGGCAAGTGGAAAATTCTTGGACCATTTTAATGACATGGATATTGTTAGAAGCACACAGCTTTAGCCTGCAACTTCTATAGAAGTGTCTCTACATTTGATCTTTTGCGTTGACATAATATGCATATGTAGACATTTGTATCAACCTGCAACCTGCCCTTTATTATAGCTCATTTATGCACATAAATACTTGTAACTCTGACGTGTGTAAGTTTGCAGGATGTATGGTAGTAGTTTAGATATTAGGCTTCATTACTGAAAAGTGAGCAGTTTAATTACATGCCTCAAATATTCCATTAATTTTAATGGAGGGACCATAGTCATCTGATTGGCCTTTTTTAACTTGTGTGTAAATGAAAATTTGTTACTAATTTTTATCGCCAGGATAGTTTCCATTTGAATTTTAGTTGGTATGCGTGTTGGAAATCATCCCTTTCATCTAATGATTAATCATTAATTATCTCCGGTGGATAAATGAAATGGGCATTTAAATAACTTGCAAGACCATCTTTTCTAAATACCGGAAACGCCTTAGAAGGCCTCGGGAGCGGGCGGGAGCGGCAGGGAGCGGCAGGGGCTGCGGAAACGGAAACGCCGGGTACGGCCTGTGCCGTACCCGGGCGTTTCCGCAGCCCCTGCCCGCTCCCTGGCCGCTCCCACGTTAAAAAAAACGTTTTTTTAATTTTTTTTTTTTTTTTAATGTTTTTAAAGCCACACAACAATAAAAAATTATAAATTCTTCTAATCTAAAACCTAAAAGCTACCTCTAAACAATAAAACAAAAGAACAACACACAAACAAAACATAAAGCAAACAAACTCACATTGTGGCTCTCCAAAATTGCATTGTGCTTGTCTAGGGTTTGAGGAGCTATTGCTAAGCTTGTAGGAGTGTGAGGAGCTGCAAAGGAGGATTTGTGAAGGATTTGATTTGTGGTTTACTAAGTGAAGGTAAGTTTTTTTTTAATTTCTAGCCTTGTTCCTCTATTTTTTTTTATTATTTAATCTTTCACACATTACATTTTTTTGCTTATGTTCATTTTTATTTTGCTCTTTCCATTTAATTTTTTTAATTTTCATTGTTCAATCACAATGCAATTGCATGCCATTGTTTTCTTTGCTTAATTTTTTTTTTAAACCTTGTAGGTATTTCTACAATGGCAACAAGTTCTGCTTCTTCTGGGCAATCTTTGGCCAAAGACTTTGACCCAAATTCACCGTTATGGAGGCACGTAACAATAGTTCGACAACTTGCAGGTGGTGGTTGTTTTGAATGGAAATGCAATGAGTGTGATGGACTATTCAAAGGCTCTTACAGTAGGGTGAAAAGCCACTTGTGTGCCATAACGGGTAATGGTATAAGAGTATGCAGGGGGAGGAATAATGCTGGGGTGCCAAAAGCAAATGTTTTGGCATATATCAAAGAGCAGGAGGATGCAGAGGCTAAAGTGGCTATGAGAGCGGGTCATCCATTGGCCAAAAGAGGAGGTTCATCTCGTTCAGCAAGGCCTCCAGTTGCTCCATCACCTAGTGGATCCCCAATTGTGGCCATGCCACATCCATTTGTGGCTCCTATCTCCACAGATGAGGATGTTTCCCTTGCACGAAAGAAAAGTAAGACAAAAGGGCCATTGGAAAAGGCCTTTCAGAATGAGAACAGGGAGATTGCAGATGAATGCATTGCAAGGTGTGTATATGCTAATGGGCTTTCTTTTAATGTTGTGAGATCACCTTATTGGCATGAGATGGTGAAAGCCATCAATGAGGCACCAAAAGGGTATAAACCACCAGGATATGAGAAGATCCGCACCACCCTTTTGGATAGACAAAAAAAATATGTGGAAACCTCCTTGCAACCAATTAGGGACTCATGGACCAAAACTGGTGTGTCCATTGTTTCTGATGGATGGAAAGATGCAAGAAACCGCCCTTTAATCAATGTGATTGCAGTATGCCCTAAGGGGGCAATGTTTTTGAAAGCGGTTGATTGTGAGGGGCAAGTGAAGGATGCCCAATTCATAGCCAACATTCTCTTTGAGTCCATTGAGGCAGTGGGGCCTGAAAATGTTGTCCAAGTGATAACGGACAACGCCAAAAATTGCAAAGCTGCGGGGATGCTAGTTGAGGCACGGTATGGGCATATTTTTTGGACACCTTGTGCTGTGCATTCATTGAATTTAATGCTAAAGAAAATGGCAAACAAAATAGAGTGGATCCAGCAAGTGTATGCAGAAGCTGAAGAAATCCAAATGTTTGTCACCAACCACCACATGTCACAGGGCATTTTTAGATCATTCTCGCAGTTGGAGCTACTGAAGGTAAGGAAAAGCTTTATTTCTTTCTTTCTTTTTAATTTAAAATTTAATATAAGTTTTTTAGTATTCTTTTAGCTTTCAATTTTATAATTTAAATTTTATTTTTAATTTTTGTTCCTCGTTCTTATTAGGTTGCTGAGACTCGGTTTGCATCACACACAATCGTCTTGAGACGACTAGTGAAGGTGCGAGAGGCACTCATGAGGATGGTAACATCCAATCTTTGGTCTGTATGGAGGCAATCAAACACTCAAGGGGCTCAAAAAGTGAAGAACCTGATCTTAGAGGACCCTTGGTGGGATAGAGTGGGTTATCTGTTGAGTTTTACGGAGCCCATTATGAGCATGATCCGGTTTACTGACACGGATCAACCATGTCTAGGAGAGATATATGACGGCATCGACTCAATGATTGAGAAGATAAAAGCCGTCATAAATGCAAAAGAACAAGATCCCGAGGAAATATTTTTCAAACAAGTGAAGTCAATCCTCATTGAGCGGTGGAACAAAATGACCACCCCATTACATCTACTAGCTTTTGCATTGACTCCTAGATTTTATAGCACAGAGATCCTTTCCTTGCCAGGGAGGGTAGCACCATACAGGGATGCGGAAGTCAGTGAGGGATATATGGCGGCATTGGCTAGGCTCTTCCCTGATCCTGAGGCCCAAGACCAGGTTATGGTAGAGTTTGGCAATTTCATAGCAGAAACGGGTCATAGCCTTCTCGCTCTTCGGAGCAAATACAAGATGGATGCACATATGTGGTGGTACCTCCATGGTACTTCATCGGTTTACTTGCAACCTCTTGCAATCAAGGTCTTGGCACAGGTAAGTTTTTAATTTTTTTATTCTCTTTTCTTTTAGTTTTTTAAAATTTAAGTTTGAGTGTTTAAATCTGAAGTTGAACTTTGCATTGACTTTGAAGTTTGGGTTGCCTTAATAGGTTGCAAGTTCATCTTCCTCTGAGCGCAACTGGAGTACGTATAATTTCATCCACTCACAGAAACGCAACAGGTTGGGGGCTAAAAGGGCTGAAGATTTGGTATACATACATTCCAACTTGCGCCTTTTATCCCACAAGCAGCCAGAGTACAAGGAAGGGTCAACAAGACATTGGGACATTGATCCAGAGATAGTTGACTTGGATGCTTCCATTTCCCACCATGGAGCATATGATGATGAGAGGAGTTCTGTGGCACCACGAGACCTACATGCACAAGGGGGTGCAACTGGCAGTGGCCCTAGTGCGAGTGGTTCGAGCCCATGTGGTTCTAATGAACCACATAATGATGATGATGTAGCTGGTTTTGATCCTCTTGATGAAGAGGAATATGATGAATATTGACAATGAAAGATAGTTTGAGCTTTGAATATTGATCTATGATTGAATTTAATATATCATGAGATTCATGACATTCACATTGTGTTCGATTTAAGTATTTTAAATTTTAATTTAACTTTTAAGCTTTTAAGTTTCTAAGTTTTATCGGTATCCTAGCTTGTTTGTTGTGGTTATTCACTTATTTAGCTTATAACTTGTCTTTTATCTTGTCTTTCATATGCATAATATGTGGTTAATAATTAAATTCCTATTTAGAAGGCTGAAATTTATATATTTTTTAATTTTTATATAGTTTTTGTACTGCCGTATCCTACGCCGTATCCGGGGTCAAAAAAAAATTTGCCGTTTCCGCGTATCGGATACCCCGCTCCCGCTCCCGTATCCAAAACGTTTCGTTGAAATCTAATTATTTCTTCATAAATACTTCTCTTCATAAACTACTAAATATTGAATTGAATCTAAGATTCCAAATTACTGAACTCGTAAGTATTTGGGAGTCCTTTTATTTGAAGGTGCAGCTGAAACAATGTTCACAGGATAACTGTTCTAGTAGTTTCCAGAATAAGTTGGCTTCATATTAAGGGAATGAATATCAAAGGGATGGAAAAATTGAGCTTCTACAAGCAGTTTTATAGCCTATTCCTATTTAGCTAATGTCTTTATTATTTGTTCGTGAAGGTATTAAAAAAAGATTAGTCAGAATTGTAATTTTTCTATGCAATAATGGAATAGGTGATAATGAGAAGAATGCTTTGATGAAATGGGAACATCCAAAGAAAGATCTATTCTAAATAATCTCTTTTCTAAATAATTCTTAATCTAAAGATCTATCGGTTTCGAGGAAAACCTAGATGATATATTCTAGATTATTTATATTCATATTGCCACATGATTAATGAATTTTTTTAAGCATATTGAATGTATTGAACCTTGATCCTATTATATCTTTCAAGTTTTGTATTTCTTATGGACTAAAAAGCATAGTTACCTAAGATTCCGGGACAGCGGGACACGGGGATGGAGTTTCCAAGACGGCAAAAAATTTTCCAAATTTTCGGGATGGCTATTAAAACGGTAATATATAATAATTATAAATATTAAAAATATATAGATAAATTTTAATTTTTTTATGAATAACAATTTATATTTATATATCAGTCCACCATGTGCATACAATCCACATTTAGACGTCCATATTAAAAACTCGCAGCATACATATACTATACTAATGTTATATGTCCATATAACATTTAATATTAATATGCATGCTACTGGTTCTCATAGCATGTTGCTACAATCCATGTGCATTTGTGCTCAAAAATTTCTATATTCATATATCACTCTTGTTTCCTAATATGTCTTTGTAATACAATACAGTTGGGTTATGCTTAACGGGTAAACATTTATAAAGAAAAAACAAGCAGAAAATGCAATTTTTTTTTTAAAAAAAAAATTATTAAAAAAGAAAGAACCAGAAGTCCCCGAAATGATTTGGGGACTTCCAGCTGTCCCCGTTGTCTCTGAAACGTCCCACATGTCCTTGAAACGTTTCTTCTTCTTGCCAAATCTCTCTGGGACGTTTCGTTTGATCTTTGCATAGTCGGAAACGTGGGGGAAACGTTTCGCCTTTCACCGTCCCCAAAACGTCTGGGATGTCTAAGACTCTTGGATTTTGGGGGTGACGCCTCCCCGCGTAACATATGCTAAAAATGAGTATATATATATGCAATTTACATAATGTGGTGGCGTGCACGGAAGTCATTGAGATGTACTCTTGCCCAAGGGTTTTTAAAATTGACATACTTGCGTACCCGTATCCCTTGCAATCTTAGATCCTAGACACTTAGCAATAAAGAGAAAAAATCCCGGAAAATTGCCATATATAAGGCAACTGCAAGCTACTAACATTAAGGAATTCTGCCATACAAAAATCCTCTAGGCATAGAGGTAATAATTAGACTTTAGCAACAACATTTGCCAAAGAACCATCCTTGTTGACAGTAGTAAATGACAATCAATTCCCAACTTTTCAAAGACAATAGCCATTGGGACTTGAACTCTAAGGGAATTGCCTATTGGCAAGGCTTTCTCCTTTGCTTGACGCTTTCCACTCCAGCCCTGGGAACAATTTGATTTGCTCATCCCATTGCTAATGGAGCTAAACATTTCACCTAACTTTTTGATCCTTCAATATGCACCTTTCAAGATGAGACACTAGAGTTAAATTCATTAGGAGCTTGGAGCCCTCAAGATGCGATAACATTCATCCAGTCCATTGAGTCTTTCAAGCTTTGGAGAGTCTCAACCTGACAACTTTGAAGATTGAGGCTTACAGTAGGTAGATTAACCCCCCAATCACAGCTTAATCCATCTAATAGGAAGATATTAATCTTGTACTGACATGACTTCAATGTTTCCAAACCTGTTCTGTCATACCACCCATTTCGGTGCAGAAAAGGGAAGTTTCCCATCTCACAGGTTGGCTTGTACAAACTTAGGAGCCTTCGAATTTCATGAATCCATGCCTTTAAAACACTTAGCCTTTCAGTTCAATGCCTTTGACAAGACCATGTGTTTGCCCCCAATTCGTGATCTTGGGCGTCATTGTTTCAATCCACCTCCAAGACATCCCTTCCTAAGTAACGTCTTTCTAATACCCTAATTGTTTCCTTGTCAGAAGGCTACCCAAAACACCTTATGTATGCTCAGATATCTCACATTTAACCATTTAATAGATTGGAAAATAACCTTTACATTTGCAAGTTTAACCTACCCTATGTATGCATAACATAAGGCTAATTTATGAGACGTGTATCATATCCCTTTTTTACTTCCACACGGTGTGTGATGCCAACATCATTAAGGGTAAAACTTTAAGAGACTGTTTAATATTTGAAAAAAATGGAAATAGTCATGCATCTAGAACCTCTATTACGATATTTCAATTCTACTATTTTGTTTCTTTGCATGTATTAAAAACAGCATGCCTCAATTTTTTTGCAAAGCTTTTTTAATAGGCATTTCCTTTATGATTGAGATAGAAAATGTGAGTAGAGTCTATTGCTTGGTTATCGAGCTTGAATCCAGTGGTCATCTATAGTAAGTCCAAGATGTATGACATAATACCCAGAAACATTTTTTTATTGAAATTCGTCCCTTAAATGTCCTAATCATTGCAGCACAATTATCTCTAAGTATTAGGAGCCAATATTGGTTTAAGGCTTTGATACAACATTGGGAGAAGGTTTCATGCCATTATCAAAAGTGGTCCATAAAATTCAAAATCAATCAATTACGGACATATCAAGGCCCTGAAAGATGAGCTTAAAAAAGTTTCAGCGCCTGTTAGGATTACTCAGGAACTTTCATAAATTTTGAAGCCGTTATCTTGGTAGACTCAATTTTTCGGCAATCAATTGAAAAATCACTACAAATAAAAATGAATTCATAAAATAACCTTATATAAAATGTAAAACATTGTTAAATGTTTGAGGGTATGAATGTCCTTGAACATGTCTGCACCCAATTTTCAGACAAAAATTGCTACAATAATATCCGTATATCTCTTTGTTGATGATCCTGAAATATAACATACATCATTGGACATTTGCTTTGAGCGCCTCCTATGATAATCCATTTCTGCTTCAACAATTGGAAGCCCTAGATTTGGTAAATAGTATAAAGCAGATTCTTGCCCTCTTGTTCTTAAGTCTTGACCTCTCCTCCTTCAACTTCGTCTTGCCTCTTTATAAATGCATGCTCCATCGGATTCAATGTAATCCAATTTCGACACAGATGGATCGATCAATACTGAGCAAGTGCCACATTCAAACACCCCTCCACTTGTTTTGGAGACAATTGTATCAAGCACAATATCTACAATCATTTGTCTATTGTTGTTAAAGATTGCCACTTGATGTGCCCGTTTTTGTGTGAATGTAAAATTGAATGCTCCATTGGGCACTTGAATTCACTCGTCTATCAAAGCTTGTTTCTATTTGTACACAAAATGCAAATGTCTAACCTAAATGATTTCGATCTATTTTTTGCACCATATATTATCTTCCATTGAATCAAGTTGCTCTACAATTAGGCATAGCATACCTTGAGAAGTCAATTAGGTTGTCTAAAACAAATGACTATTTGGTTGAGGTCCAATTTTTTGGTAAATCTTGTTCAAGTAGGCTTTAAGGTGCCTTGTTGCCATGTAAACTTTGCAAGCCTCATATGATTGCCTCTCTGTCTTGAAGGCATCTTTCTTTGCATGTATCCAGGCTATCCATAACATGTTCCCATGCAGTCTGATTAGGCCTTTTTGCATCAAGCAAAAATTTTATATGGTTCAAAGAGTGAGGCCTTTTGACATGAACTAGTTTTGATCCATTGATTGTTGATCAGTGCATTGGATCAATTATTCAGCCATCGGGTTCTATATGACCTTTGATTTTGTCATTTGTTTTGTCCTTGTCAATTCCAAGTGGCAAGTTCTCATAACATATCGCATTCAATTTTGGAAATATCCCCTTCCCAATCGAAGACCTTTAGCCTATTTTGTCTAACCCGACGGCCAAGGGAATTTTCAATTATAAGGGTGACTTAAGTTAGAATGAAATAAATAATATTTTATTATAAAGTGCAAAATAAAAATAAAATGAAAAAAAACATTAGATGCACTTATAATAATTTATATGGTAACTTAAAAAATAATTATTAAACAAGGTATAAAAAAGTAAAAGCATTTAACTAAAAATCATTATCCATTCTAAAACGTGACTTGTAAGGAAAAAAGTGGACCCAAAATGGGAACAAAAATTCTAAAAACATTGGCACTATGTAAAGACGTTGTCCCAAAAAAATACAGACTTGCCTAGGAAGAAAGGAGTTGATAAATAGGGAGCATTTAATAGAGATCAAATCTGATTGGGTGTTCAGGGCTGTTAGTTGGGCCATTTTCTCTATATAAGCAAGTCGACTTGCTTAGGAGGAGAGGCAACACTTTGTTTATTCTAAAATTTCAGATTTACATGTTGAGCATTGTTTGCTTGCATTTTCACTCTTGAGGACGAAAACCCTCTAAAAGATCTATGAAGGACGAAAACCCTTTCTAGTTTGAGAGGATTCTCTACACTGGGGTTTCCAAACAATACAAGTTTTACTTGCAAAGATTCAATTGAATATTTTTCAGTAATTTTTCCAGCAGTTGAAGAATCAAGAGTGCTCTGATTTGGTCCAAGGGTTTGAAGAGGAAAGTGGTGGCTGAGTTTTTGATTGACTAATTTCCAGCCCAAAACCCTAAGTGCGAATTGGTATTTTGGCATATTTAGGGAACTTTGGTGGTCAGTTGTAAAATGGTTTTAACAGTCATTCTTGCCCTATTTTTGAATTGCATAGTTTATTGTGAGATGGGAGCTTTTTGGTCAAAGTTATGAATTTTGGAATTTGCCATAATTTTCTGTAGACTGCAAATTTTCAAAATAAATTAATTCAGCCTTCTTTGCATCAAAATATGTATTTCTTTCATATTTTGGCTTTATAAAATTGGTATATTAGATTGGGAAAGATTGAAATTGAATTATATTTTCTGGTTGATTTGTTCCAATGTTTCCCACTTTGGCACCCTAGTCGCATTTTTCAGATTAAATTCAGATCTGCATTTTAATAAATTGTTTCATCTTCTATAAATTGTATCCCTTAGGTGTTTGCATGGACTGACCTTAAATCAAGTTTGAACTTGTCAAATATGTCCATTTAGGGATCTTTACAATGGTATCAGATTTATGAAATCCTCTCAAATGTGATGGAGAAAGAAAATGGTGGCATCACAATCTGTTCAGATCTGAAAATAATGGAAAAGATGAAGTGGACCCAAGTCCTTTTTTGATCAAACTATGTGAAATCTATGCATGGTTTGGTTAAAAGAATTTGACAGACATTTATTGTGTACTAATAATCCTATCCATGTCAGGAGATGCCCTAAGTCTCATCTCTGGATACATGGATTGAGCAGACATAAATGGTGGCATCATTTCCTTAAAGACCCAAGGGTTTGAATTATGAGTATACTCATGGGGAGAACTTGCAGATTTTCACAAAGTATTTCTCACCAAAGATTTGATGTTGCAAGCTCTAAGGATGCAAGGAGTGTGAAACCATGGAGTCTGAACATCCTCCAGACTGCCAAATACGGGTATGCCAGTAGGGAAGAAGAAGAAGCTTGTAAAGGAAGAAAGGTATTTCCATTGAGCAAAATAATTGCATTAGTAAGGAAGAAACGATTGTTGGATGGTAAGTTAGACAATATTTTTCCAAAGGAACCAAAAATTGATATTGACAGGAGATATATATTCATATATGCATGCAAGGAGCTTATGTCGCAGCAACCTATAAAATATTGAAGTGGGGCAACATCAAGCTTATTATGAATTATAAAACCATCTAAAGCAAGATTTCTTTGACTGAATACGGGTAGGAAGACCACAAAACATTAAATCTATGAGTCCATCTACTGATGGGCTCACAAACATTTCCACTTATAATGTTAAGACCGAGGGAAAGGTTCGGGGAGAAGGCAGTCTTTTCATAGAGTTGTTTGGAAGGTAGCCTCTTGGAGAGAGGGCCCTTTGAGCCACCTCACAGTATCCCAAAAGCCATTCTCATCCTCCATAATTAGTCCAGTAGAGGGAGCTGTGAAAGAATTTCTGAGCATTGTTAATACATTCTGAACTGAGATTGAGGAAGTTTATAGAAAGATTTAATGTCTGTCCATTCCATCCACTTCCCAAATCTGTACAAGTCATGAAATATTTTAATTCCTTTCTCAAACCAAAGTAGGGCAGAGTAGCCTTTTGTCAAGGCAAGGATCTTGTCATTATATTTCAGATTCGACCAAATCAATTTGTAGGCTTGGCACCTAGTGTCAAAGGAAGAGAAGATAGGCTGCCCAACCACCAAGTGCTTCACTTGTTCCCATGCCTTCCAAATTGACTGAAGAATAAAGGACCCTTGAGGGGCAACGAAAAAGCCCTCAAATAGTAAGTCAATTGAAGCCCTTTTCATCTCTGTTGACCCTTGGGAGTCGATTGACAATATTGAAGCTCACATGAACTTTCCAAGGTTCAATTCCAGTCAAATCCCTCAAGTTCTATTTATTTTGTTGCACTTAAAAAAAACTGTGTGGGTACGCCGTGGGTATGTACCCACAGGCCCTGGGTACGTCCCGGGTACGGTTTTTTGTACCTGGTATGTACCCAGGGCCTGTGGGTACGTACCCACAGCGTACCCAGGCCCGTACCGTACCCCCCATACGTACCAGGCCTGGTACGAGAGGATCTAGGGCATTTCCATGCAATCTAGCAAAATATTAAGATTGTAATTTGTAATGTCTCTTCCACCAAAATAACCAATAATAAAAACTATGCAATTTTTTCTATTTCCTATACTTAGGAACACCTGTACTTCATACAACAATATTGGTGTCCCCAGATTTCATCCTGAAATCGCGACCCTACCCTACGAATATAATCTTGTACTTTTAAAATACTGGCGTTTTGTGTTTTTCTTGCCTGAAAAGTTTTGTATCTGCGTCAAGATATCCCAAAGAGCCATTTAGCCTTTTTTGCCAAATACCCAGATGCCCAAAATTGTTATCTCCTGTCGTCGGGATTTGTCTGCGGGAAATTAATTTAATTATTTGAGCCTCGTTTGAGGCAATTGCGCTCTGTTTTAACCCGGCTTGTGATCGAACACATATCATTATTCCTAATACCCGAGGGTTTTAACAAGGTAAGTTTTGGGCTTTATTTATGATGTGGCAATTGTTTCGCTGTTTTGTGTTGTCCCGTTCGTTTTTTGAACATTTCTCTAGACCAATTTCTTTTACGAGTTTAGCCCGGATTTTGGCTGGAGCAGCTGGAAAACATATCTAGCACGTTATGCCACGAAGGACGTCTACCATCGGAGGTGGGTTCACTGGAAACGCTGAAGGTCGTGCAATGAAAACAGCCTGCCGGGGGTGCGCGCATTTTGGAAACAACAGGCTTTATCGCTTTGCAGTGGGCCCCCTACGCTTTGTAGCAAGGCAGTGTCGGTGGAATTTTCATTGTCTGCCTTGCCGGTCCTTTTTCCCCTGCTGCTCCGTACTTCCGTTGCAGTGGGCCAATTCGCGGCGCCGGCAGGTGGCCTTTCTTGCCCGCCTGGCAGGTCCCCCTTCTCCTGTGCCTGTGACCATCACAGCCACCGTGCCTTCGTGGCCCTCCCGGGCTTTTCATTGTCTCCCCCCTTGCCCCGGTCCCTACTCTCCTGTCCCAACGTCCACTTCACTTAGTGCATCCTGGGCTTTCCGGGGCTCCCTTGCCCGGGTCCCACCCTTTCCCTTGCGCCCCTTCTAAAAATTAGCATTCTCTTCTGCCACCCCGTGTGCCCCCTTTCGCGCGCCGCCGTTGCCTTTTACCCCCGTGAATTAATTCCTCCTTTCTCTTTCTCCCATCGGCGCCCCAGCCTGGCCGACAGTCCCCAAAGCCCAGGGCGACTTACCCACTCACTTGCAACTCACTGGTCTACCCTTCAACTCCCCGTATTTCTTTACACATGGCTGCCCCCTTCCTGACCACCCCACGGCGCCCTCCCCCCCTTTTGGGCAAGCCCCCTCTCCTGCTTTTTCCCGCCTCACTGCTTCCCTTCCTCGCACCCCCAACTCCCTCTTTTCCGGGCTTATGGTCCCGCCCCCATGTGACGCCATCGACCGTGCACCACATGCGCGTGCGCCCCTCTGCTCCGCACCACTGCCCCATTATTTCCTTCTTGGATGTGCCCCTTACATGCTTTTCCCCACCCCCCCCCTTCCCGCGCCGAGCTCTGATTTTACTGCATTCATTGCCCCTGGACTCGGCCCCGGCCTATTCCTTCTCCCCTTCTGAGGGGTTATCCACCCCTGGGCTGCCCCCCTCCGCCCAGTGCATCCTTCCTTTCCCCGGTCCCTCCTTGCGCTCAGCGACACGTTGCGCCCCCCTTTGCACAGGCTTTTGCTCAGCCCCCGGTGCCCCCCCAGGCTAAAAGCTTCCCCCTTTTGGCGCCCTGCTGGACGGCGTGATTTGGTTTGCCTCCTTGTTTGCCTCCGTGTCCCGGTGCTATGTGCCGTTGCCCGCTGCTTCTGTGCTCACCCCCCCTTCGCCTCCCTTTTGGGGCTCCGAAGGCTTGACCGTGCGCTTTTCCTCTTCACCATTCCTGTCTGTGGTGGCCTCTTTGTTGCCTTTGGGCCTTCATTCCGGTGTTCCCCCCCGCCACCCGCCCGCTTCCTCTGTCCCCACTCATTGAATCTATCCTGACTTGCCGCTTATCCCAGCTTGCCTCACCGTCACACACTCCGAAACTTTGACCGACCATCGCCCCCCCACGCCCGCCGTCACGAAGGGGTCCAGCCCAGACGTATTCAAGACCCAACCGCTCGCCAACCACCACGCCCCCCTGGCCCCCCGCGCGCGGCACCCGCCGCACAAAGGCCGTCTCTGCCATCCCGCTTCCCCCCCCCTTCCGCTCGGCGAACACGCCTTACGTCCTGAACTCGTTCCCCTGTGCCTTGTTATCTTGAAAAACCACACCCACGGCACACCACCACAATGACAAGATTAGCTCCCCGTGGCCCGCTTCTCTGCAGCCCTAACCCCTGCCCCCGGTTCCACCACAAACCGAGTGTGGCCATTATAAATAAGCCGCAGTGACAACACGGAACATTCTCCCACTAGCCAACAGTCCGAAAGAGCTCCCCCCGCGTTGTTCTGGCAGTACAATACGACCAGCTCAAGCGAGGTGTGACCCTAGGTAACGCATCATTCATCACCGTCCGTGCGCGATGCTCAGGGCCCCAATCTTCGGTTGGACGCAGCGATTCTCACTTCTTGTTTGCCGCTTCCATCAAACACCAAATAAGCGTCATAGACCACACACCCAAATGCAAAGCGTGGCCTGATTCCATTGCTTTCGGATGCACATCAACGACCACACGGTATCGCGCGACGCCATTCCGAAGGATCCTGACGTAACCCACCCCAAAACACACAAACCCAGATCTGGTCTGAAAACTCTTTCCGGAACTAGATTGTAGATATAAAGCTGGAAAGACTTCAGCATGTGAGCGGTTAAAAGCGTGGCAGTATTAGATTTTGCCCCTTTTGCTTCTAGGTGCTGCACTCAGCTTTCCAGGCACAGCCCCAGTTGCAGAGTTTGTTTATGGAGTGAAGCTAATCTTACATCATCATCCAGATCAGTGCGAGATGGACAGGGAAACAATAATTCGGTGGACGCAGGAGTTCATCAATTAATTGGTTCGGAAGATTCTGGTGCCAAAAGTGGTTGACTTCCAATTAGCCTTTACGGCTGCCGGCAACAGTGGGAGAAAGCATAGAGTTGATTGAGCGGCATAATGAATAGCAGATACATGAAGAAGCCAGATCTCCTTGAAGTTCCCAAGAACTCTTCTTTTGCGGTCTTCCAATTGGTGCAGGAGGGTCGATGATATTGCAAATGTTATGCAAGGAGTAATGGGACGAGACTGCTTGACACTTTCCAAACATGGGGTATTGCTTTAATAGGACCATGAAAGTCAACAAGGTTTAATTCAATAATCAAATTGGTCGGAAAAATTATTAGCAACAACATTGGTGAGCAACTCTGGACGATGAAGCATACTTTCAGCTTCAAATGCCGTCCTATTGGTGTCTGTTGCAGTCACAAGGTGTCTCCTCCAAGACTGGGATAAATGTGGTGTTTTTCTAAGGACCCCATTTTCGAGTGCTACCCACAGTTTATTGTACTTGGTGCAAGCGGATTTCAAAGTGGTTCAATGATAGCTAGATTCTTCTACGATTTCATTGCAGGCGAGACAAGAACCTAAAGGTCAACAGTGTAAGCAAATTAAGCGTGGGAGTTGTGCCAGGATTGGCAGGTCTATTCATTCAGTTTGCAGATTTCCATACATCAACGGGTTACAGGCATTCTGGAGAACCAATACAGATGCACAAAATATCGAACTGATACATGGATCGACATGGAGCTGAGCAGGCAATGTGGCGCTAACACGACCTGAGTCGAACCGGCACCAGCACAGGCGTCGTCAGATCACTGTCGGAGATATTGTGCCAGAGCATTCATAAAGATCGAGAGATGGAGGCGCACATGTTATCTCGAGATAGGAGCAAGAGTTTCTTAGGCACGGCTGAACTTCGATCCATTGGAGTAGCAGAGAAGCGATATCTCCAGGAGTACGAACAATGCTCATTGGAGGATTTCTGGCTGACGTGCAAAGGTGAGTACGAAGTAGAAGAAGGATTTCAGCAAGCTTCAGCGAAAACAAGTGTTCGACTTTGGACTCGCACGGATACTGCCAGATCTTAAAGATGATGGGAATGTCGTACTGGACACGTACCATCAAAGGGAGGAGATTAGAGCCGTTACTTCAGACTAGGTAGGGCTGCCACACAATGAGAAAACTGAGTTGTTTTAGTGATATTTCCACAGGTTGCTGACAAAAGGCGGCTTGATGAATCAAGTCACAACAACTTTGGGCACAGGAGTTCCCTCAAGCGGGAAGCATGGAGGAGAACGCAGCAGAAGTCTAAGAAGTTGAAGTACCTAGCAGATCTCAATCAAAGGAGAAGATACTTACCACGGGCCATGACTTTAGCTCCGGCCTTCTCCAGCACCCACGTACTTCCAATTAGGCACGTAGCGGACACTTCCCCTCCCTTGGATCCGGCAAACAGTCATTTCTCCTTCTCTCCTAAGAATAGAGGTGATTGTTTGCGCATAATGAATAGCAGATCCATGAGAAGCTAGGTCTCCTTCAAAGTTACAAGAACTGTCTGCAGTCCAAGTTTGGGCAGAGAGGTCGAGATATTGTCAAATTCTTATGCAAGATATTGGCAAGGCGAATGCTTACACTTCGTTACATGGATGTATGCGTCATCAGGACCGTGAAGTCAACTAGGTTGATTCCATTAATCAATGGTAGATAGAAAATAATTAATGAAATATTGGTGAGACAACTCCGGAACGGGAAGGTACTTGTCGCTTCAAATGACTTCCTAACTTGGTGTATGTTGGCAGCGTCACAAGGCCATCTCTCTAAGCTAGATCGATGTGGTTTGGTTCGTGCTAAGGACTCCAGTTTCGGAGGCTGCCCACAACCTTACTGTGCCTGCGTGCGGAGAAGGATAGAAGGATTTCAAAGTAGTCAATGTGGATTCTCTCGATTTCATTTGCAAGCTAGACACGGAGCTAAGGTCCACAGGGTTAAGCAAATAAGTAGTGGGAAGTCGTGTCAGGATGGCGTCTATTTCATCTCAGTTTGCAGATTCACATTACTCAGGGTACAGGATTTATGGAGAACCAAATAAAGAGCACAAATATCCTAATGAGAAGGAATTCCTGCCCATGGAGCTTGAGCAGGCAACTTGTGGAGAGTAAGACCTCTACAGGTCGAAACGGCACAAGTCTACGGGGCCTTCTTTCCAATCATGCTCGGATATATTGCTGCCAGAGCATTATATAAGCTCGAGGATGGAGGTGCAAATGTTATCTGAGTATGAGCAAGAGTTCCTTCACGGACGTGTGAACTTTGATCCATTTGAGGAGTGGCAGGAAGACGATCTCCAGGAGTACACACACATGCCTTCATTGGAGGATTTCGGATGAAGTGCAAAAGTGAGTACGAAGTTAGAAAGAAGGATTTCAGCAGGCTTTCAGCGAAACAAGTGTTCGACTTTGGACTAGCGCGGATACCTGCAAATCTTAAAGATGATGGGAATGTAGTACTTGACACTTACCATCAAATGGGAAGAGATAGATCCGTACTTCAGGATAACAAAGGAGGCTGCCACACCAATGAAGAAAGATCTGGAGTTGTTTTAGTGAATACTTCAATCTGGTTGCTGAAAAAGGGATATTGCCTTGATGAAGCATTGATGAATCAAGTCCGGACAACTTTGGCACAGGAGCTTCCCTCACGCGGAAGCCATGGCGGGGAACGCAGCAGAAGGTCTAAGAAGTTGAAAGAACCACAGACGATCTCAATCAAAGGAGAAGATCACTTCTACGGCAATGACTTTAGCTCCGGCTTCTCCAGCACCCAGTACTTCACCAATTATTGCACCGCAACAGGACAGTTCCATGCCCCCCATTGGATCCGGCAACAGTCAACTTCTCTCGTCAGCCACTCCGTTCATCACCTGTTCCAGAAGAGATGTTAAAGCTGCAGATGGTGGAGTTCGGAAGGGCTTTGTCCTTGGATGTTCAGAGGATTGGCAAGCCATAACACTGTGGCACTTTCTGATGGAGGAGGATGCAGAGCGGGAGATGGTAGTGCACTTCACGCGACTTCTCATTCTCCGAGAAGTAACTTCTACGGAATGGTTGGCTTCCAGTTGGTTCCAGAAGAGCAAGAGTGGAGATGGAACTTGGAATAACACTACTTGCAGCTACTAAAGAGCCTAGGCGGAAAAAGACAGAAGGCCTAAGTTGGCTAAAGCAACTTCTAGTTGATCATCGAGAATCGGGGCAGAAGTTTGCCTGAGATATCAATTCCGGCAGAAGGAAGGAGGAGGATGAGCTCACGGCAGAGATGTTACAGAACCAGAGTACCCCTCGATCAAGCCACCATAGAAGGATTTGAAGCAGGATACCGCAGACATTGATAGATGCTCTATTCCTTAGGCTGACAGTGAAAAGGCGGAGAAGACGACGAGCTTCAGAAAAAGTATCTCAATTGTGCGAGATCATAGCCAAGGTTGCTAACATTCCATTCAGCCCATTTCAGAGCAGGTGAGTGATCATCTTATGCAGGAAATGGAGGATGCAAGCAATCAAGTAAAAGCTATTGACGAATACAAGGATTTGATTATTCGTCTGTTTCTATGCAACTTGGAGAAGTGCTCAGCCCCGCCTAAAGGTATGGATGATGCAGCAAATCACTGAAGTAGCTGGTGACGAGCATAGTGGATATGAACACAGTTGCTGAGAGTAACCTGAAGTACTTTGGCTGAGATCAACAAGCTGCCGGGAGATGTATTGGTTGCAGAGCAGATTGTACCGGATGGATCAATTGAGAAGGGGAAAGCAGTTGGAGTTTGGCAGTATCTTTCGGTTGGAGATCTGCAGAGTTTTGCTGCAGAGGATGCAAGCACTTGAGAGTAGGACATCATCCTTACCAGACAGTATTCATTTCTTTCACTGAGGAGAAAGTGGTCGGGAATGTACCTTCATACGTGCGGATCGTTCCTAGCAAAGTACCTAATTCCTAGAAGGGTCTCTTCTTAATGGTACAAAAGAGAAGTGATAAGCTAATAAGCCTTTCATGATGAATTCTATTAGTAGACTGGTGGCGTGCAGGCGGATAATGCGAGGTTTGGGCCGAGCTTGAAGATGTGGAAGTGTGCATCAAAGTGTGAATGAAGGATTGCTACAATTAGGACAAAGAAGAAGTAGTGGCTTAAACAGATGGGAAGATGTTGAATCACGTGTTCGACAAGTATATCCGATATCAGAACAAAAAGCAAACATAAATGTTTACAGCTGGCATGACTTCTTCTTCTAGTTTCTATGTTTCCGGATGAAATTGTAAACACTTTAAGTTATTGGTTTTGCAACCATTACTTAAAAGTCATATGGAAAACAATTCTATAGTTAAGTGATATATTGTGTCACTTAAGGAGAAGTTAGTTGAGGATGATTGCCAAAATTCATCTTACTTGTTTGTGTTTCAGTTCAGTTAGATTTCCCATTTGTACTTTCCCTCCTACATTCTATAAGTAGAGAGAACCTCCGGGTTAAGGATGAGAATTTGTAAGCAGCAATCTTGTGTTCTAGACTTTGGGTTGAACCCCTGAGAGCCACTTGGAGCAAAGGAATAAAAAGGAGCAAGTTTCCAGAAAACTTTGTGTCCCAGTGTATTGTGTTTCTTGCTTTTAATCTTAGATCTCCTAATAAACTTTGTCTTATTTTAGATCTGGATCTAGAGTTGCCTTTGTTTTAGAATTTTGTGTTTATATCTAGTGGTTTCTTCTATGTGCGTACAATCAATTCTGCTATCTATTGATTGGGATGCACATCTTCTTCATTTCTTCTCTGTGTTGATATAATCATTTTCCCTTCTATAAATATTTTCTTTCTTAACAGCTGCTTACTTGCTGCAGAACTGTTCAGTTATGGTTCATAAACTAAGTAGTTAAAGTAAAACCCCATTTAGATATTAGCATACTTTAATTGACAAATCTGACACGAGAGCCTCACCGGTAAAATCAGGGAGATTTATCTCATGACTTCCTAGGTTTTGTGCTATGCAGAAAATCTAGCCAACAGTTTTTAGCGACTTCGCTGGGGAAACAACTATCTTTGCAGATCAAAGCTTATCTATTGAAGATCAGAGTGTTTTCCACACAAATCTCAACCTGGTTGAACGTCCATTCACCCGATCTGTGAAGGCACAAGGAAAGACTGATCATTTCTTCAGACTGCAGGATTAATTCAATTTCATTCATCCTCCTCAAGTTAGAAGCCGCAGATCTAGTCTCTCACCATGAAGGAGAGTGCACACCCATCTAGATCCGGATCGTCTTCAGCATAATCCGACAGCTAGAACTATCCATCAAGTCTACACAAGGAGGAGACGTGCCCAATTCATCATGCAGAATCAGAATTAGAACCAGATAGTACTTGTCTCGTGGGGAACAGCTTTTGGGCCTTTGAACCTGACTCACCTATGCACGATCTGCCAAAGGGATCCACAAAGAATTTTCCAAAATTCTTTTGAGATGGAAAGCAAAACCCGGACGATCATTTGGCAGCCTTCTTCATATCTTGTGGTGTGCTTTCAATAGAGC